>JALPQI010009637.1:0-36709 GCA_025490895.1 Thaumatotibia leucotreta | reverse complement strand
ATGTTCTTTTATTTCTTTTTTTTTCAAACTTTGTTTTTTTTTTATTTTTTTGTTGCGCATAATCTTTGATTTTGTAAAAACAGTGTTTTACAAGGTACAAACGGGCGGGTTTTTATTTTGTTGTCGTTTTATAAAATTTTCCATATATGGACTTTAATACATTTTTTCTAATCAGAATCACGAGCTCTTTCGTTTGGTTTTATAGTTATACAAAGTGATCATAGATCCGATAGATACATACGTATACATACAGGGTGTTACATACATAATTATACAGGGTGAAAATGAGTATACAGACGAACTTGAAGCGTGAAGAGTGTACCTAGTTATTCCTGACAGAGTTGGGTTATACTCGTTTCTGACTAATTCGCATACGTTGAATACAATTTTCGGGTCCATTATGAGATCCAAGATGGCAGCAACTTATTTTTGCAATTTTCATCATTATACTCGTTTCTGACTAATTCGCATACGTTGAATACAATTTTCGGGTCCATTATGAGATCCAAGATGGCGGCAACTTATTTTTGCATTTTTCATCATTATACTCGTTTCTGACTAATTCGCATACGTGGAATACGATTTCCTGGTCCATTCTAAAATCCAAGATGGCGGGAACTTTTTTTTTAAATTTTCATCTTTATACTCGTTTCTGACTAATTCGCATGCGTGGAATACGATTTTCGGGTCCATTCTAAGATTCAAGATGGCGGGAACTTTTTATTTTGCAATTTTCATCACTATACTCGTTTCCGACTAATTCGCATACGTGGAATACGATTTCCGGGTCCATTCTAAAATCCAAGATGGCGGGAACTTTTTTTTTGCAATTTCCATCATTATACTCGTTTCCGACTAATTCGCATACGTGGAATACGATTTCCGGGTCCATTCTAAAATCCAAGGTGGCGGGAACTTTTTTTTTGCAATTTTCATCATTATACTCGTTTCAGACTAATTCGCATACGTGGAATACGATTTCCGAGTCCATTCTAAAATCCAAGATGGCGGGGACCTTTTTTTTTGCAATTTTCATCATTATACTCGTTTCCGACTAAATCGCATACGTGTAATACGATTTCCTGGTCCATTCTAAAATCCAAGATGGCGGGAACTTTTTTTTAAATTTTTCATTTTTATACTCGTTACTGACTAATTCGCATGCGTGGGAATACGATTTTTCGGGTCCATTCTAAGATTCAAGATGGTGGGAACTTTTTTTTGCGATTTTCATCATTATACTCGTTTCTGACTAATTCGCATACGTGGAATATCTTTTTTGGTTCCATTCTAAGACCCAAGATGGCGGGAACTTTTTTTTTGCAATTTTCATCATTATACTCGTTTCCGACGAATTCGCATAAGTGGAATACGATTTCCGAGACCATTCTAAAATCCAAGATGGCGGGAACTTTTTTTTGCAATTTTCATCATTATACTCGTTTCTTACTAATTCGCATACGTGGAATATCATTTTTGGGTCCATTCTAAGAGCCAAGATGGCGGTAACTTTTTTTTTGCAATTTTCATCATTATACTCGTTTCTGACTAATTCGCATACGTGGAATACGATTCCCGGGTCCATTCTAAAATCCAAGATGGCGGGAACTTTTTTTTGCAATTTTCATCATTGTACTCGTTTCTAATTTGCATACGTGTAATACGATTTCCGGGTCCATTCTACGATCCAAGGATGGCGGCTGCTTTTTTGTAATTTTCATCATTATACTCGTTTCTGACTAATTCGCATACGTGCAATACGTTTTGCGGGTCCATTCTGAGATCCAAAATGGCGGGAACATTTTTCTTGCAATTTTCATCATTATACTCGTTTCAGACTAATTCGCAAACGGGGAATATCTTTTTTAGTTCCATTCTAAGATCCAAGATGGCGGGAACTTTTTTTTTGCAATTTTCATCATTATACTCGTTTCTGACTAATTCGCATACGTGGAATACGATTTCCGGGTCCATTCTAAAATCCATGATGGCAGGAACTTTTTTTTTGCAATTTTCATCATTAAACTCGTTTCAGACTAATTCGCATACGTGGAATACGATTTTCGGGTCCATTCTAAGATTCAAGATGGCGGGAACTTTTTATTTTGCAATTTTCATCATTATACTCGTTTCCGACTAATTCGCATACGTGGAATACGATTTCCGGGTCCATTCTAAAATCCATGATGGCAGGAACTTTTTTTTTGCAATTTTCATCATTAAACTCGTTTCAGACTAATTCGCATACGTGGAATACGATTTCCGAGTCCATTCTGAAATCCAAGATGGCGGGACCTTTTTTTTGCAATTTTCATCATTATACTCGTTTCTGAATAATTTGCATACGTGGAATATCTTTTTTAACTTCCATTCTAAGATCCAAGATAGCGGGAACTTTTTTTTAAATTTTCATCTTTATACTCGTTTCTGACTAAGGGATCATCCATTAATTACGTCACACCTCAAGGGGGGGGGGAAAGGGTCTACAATATGTGACATATCGTGACGGGGGGGAGGGTGGAGTTCTATGTTTGTGACGTCACAATCCTCACATACATGAACACATGAACATAAAAGAATAGAAAGTCTAAAATCCTTGGACGGAGGAAGAATAGGTACGTTAATTTTTCGAATGCTTTTAAGCAATCCTCATAAAAAGTTACTTAAAAAGTGATGTTGTCATTTTTACCTTCTTAAACAAAAATCTACATGTGACGTCACACTAAGGGGGGCGGGTGTAGTTAATTATGACGAAGTGTGACAAGGGGGAGGGAGGGGTCAAAAAATCATAAAATTGGTGTGACGTAATTAATGGAGGATCCCTAATTCGCATGCGTGGAATACGATTTTCGGGTCCATTCTAAGATTCAAGATGGCGGGAATTTTTTATTTTGCAATTTTCATCATTATACTCGTTTCCGACTAATTCGCATACGTGGAATACGATTTCCGGGTCCATTCTAAAATCCAAGATGGCGGGAACTTTTTTTTTGCAATTTTCATCATTATACTCGTTTCCGAATAATTCGCATAAGTGGAATACGATTTCCGAGTCCATTCTAAAATCCAAGATGGCGGGAACTTTTTTTGCAATTTTCATCATTATACTCGTTTCTTACTAATTCGCATACGTGGAATATCATTTTTGGGTCCATTCTAAGATCCAAGATGGCGGTAACTTTTTTTTGCAATTTTCATCATTATACTCGTTTCCGACTAATTCGCATACGTGGAATACGATTCCCGAGTCCATTCAAAAATCCAAGATGGCGGGAACTTTTTTTTGCAATTTTCATCATTATACTCGTTTCTGACTAATTCGCATACGATTTTGGGGTCCAATCTGAGATCCAAGATGGCGGGAACTTTTTTTTGTAATTTTTATCATTGTACTTGTTTTCGACTAATTTACAAACGTGGAACCCGAATTTAGGGCGAATTTAAGATCCAAGGTTATTTACGTATATGTATTGGAAATGGAGTATTTTTAATGATAAAAACTGCCCAAAACTACATCAATTGTAAGATGCAAAATGGCGGCACCTTTTTTGAGCTTTTATGCAGTTTTTTTTTCATTGTAGTTACTGCATTTCCGCTACTCATAAGAACGTGCTAAATATAAAAACTCTTGGATATTAAATTAACCCGTAATTAGGGTTCCACGTTTATTTATTAGTTGAAAACGAGTACATTGACAAATATTACAAAAAAAGTTCCCGCCATCTTGGATCTTAGAATGGACCCAAAAATGATATTCCACGTATGCAAATTAGTCAGAAACGAGTATAATGATGAAAATTGCAAAAAAAGTTCCCGCCATCTTGGATTTTAGAATGGACTCGGAAATCGTATTCCACGTATGCGAATTAGTCGGAAACGAGTATAATGATCAAAATTGAAAAGAAAAGTTCCCGCCATTTTGGATTTTAGAATGGACCCGGAAATCGTATTCCACGTATGCGAATTAGTCGGAAACGAGTATTATGATGAAAATTGCAAAAAAAAAGTTCACGCCATCTTGGATTTTAGAATGGACCCGGAAATCGTATTCCACGTATGCGAATTAGTCGGAAACGAGTATAATGATGAAAATTGGAAAAAAAAGTTCCCGCCATCTTGGATTTTAGAATGGACCCGGAAATCGTATTCCACGTACAAACAGCAACACAGCTAGGTATACACTTCAGAAATTGGAAATATTGCATGAAAGAGAATCACATGTCAGTTACATAGGAATGTTGAGCCACTTGGCAAAGGATGCAATTTGGTCGTGTAATATTATGGATTCGGTATTTTTCGTTAGTAGGCACGATCGCGACATTTCCGATGGTCCCCGATGATATGTCATCTTTGTTGCGTCAAAATTTTAGTATTTAAAAACTAGTTGACATAATTATAAAGATTCCTTCGTCTACGAAAATTAAGAATTAGCTATCGGCCATTATTAGACGCTAGATGTCGTTGTTCCTAGTGGAAACTGGATAACGACAGTTCTTCATAGATTTTTCTGAAACCGTTTAGTAATTTATTAATGTTTTACAAGGTCAACAAGAATTTATTCATTAATGTAACAAAAAATAAAAACTATATAAAAAAAAGTATGTTTTCTTCAAATCGGATGCCATGATTTCATCATCATCATCATCACCCTATGATAGTCCACTGCTGGACGTAGGCCTCTCCTATTAACTACGCGTATAGACGCATTAGGAGGTAAATGCCCATAATCGCCACGCTGGGCAAGCGGATTGGCGATCGCAGTAATGTGTCCACTGTGATGACGCTGCTGCCCATCATCAATCTTTGATCAAATAATGGTCAGTGACACTTCAATCCCTTAGTCGACTCTTACGACACCCGCAGGAGGAGTTGGGGTGGTGACAAATGTATTCTTATTGCCGTCACCACACGGCTTGCCAAGATTTATCTAACATTGATAGGCGAGGTATTTTTTCAAGTCAAGATATTTTTACAAATAGCCATGTTATCGGGCAATTTTAAATTATTTTTTCCATTGATAGAGACAAATGCTATTGCTGTCTTTATTATCATTCGTCACATCTCTTAGTTGACGTTAGTTGAATACTTATGTAACCTTTGTGGAAATAGGGTAGATAGACGTTGGACAGTCTACCTTTATAGGACAGTCGACCTTTAATCTGTCAGTAGCCATACAAATGTTTAATAGAGACTTGATAGTTTGCTGAAATTCTAACTTTGAAAAAATATCTGACAGTGACAGCCGTTGAAAAGAAAATGAACGAAAATTTCTACATAGCAGCTTAGCAGTCAAATTACCGGCTCTGAAGTTAGATTGACGTCTCCAGGACTAAAGCGGATGTTATATATAACGTAACTATAGTAACGTCAGCTTCCGGAAAATCAATCATCAATCATTGGTTAAACGTTTTTGTTATTACGTAACCATGGTAATGTCACCTTCTGAAGAAACCGCGAGCGATCATTGGTTAACCGTAGCAAGGCCCGCTCCATTGGTCAGCAGAGTTCGGCAAAAGTCGTGATACCAGTCTCATATGATTTCGGAACCCGATTTGTATTATTCGACCAAGTTGCGTTAATCAACATTCCCGTGTATTATTTAATTTGAAGTTGACATAATATAAATATATTTATCTCTTTCATTTTCTCTCTGCTCTGTCTTTAATGGTCAGTTAGGAGTGTTGCTGTTTGTACATGCGAATTAGTCGGAAACGAGTATAATGATGAAAATTGCAAAAAAAGTTCCCGGTATCTTGGATCTTAGAATGGACACAATGGCAAATTTAAAAAATGTAGACACAATAAGAGAAAATTAGTATTAGCCTTTTTTTTCTTACAGAGTTTGTTGGATGTTGGACAGAGTAGAGAGCTATTTATTACACGACTGCCAAAAAAAGGAGAGTATATGTGTTCAGCCCCTATGTATGTTTCATATTTTCTTTAAACGCGCAGATCTTTGCGACCGCATAACCGTTTTTATTGGTGTAAGGTATCATTAGAATCCTCGTGACGTCGCGGGTAACATAGGATATGTGACGTCACGTTAAAAACAATATGGCGCCCTTAAAACTCAATATTATCTAACCAAAAAAAAAAAATATGAAAGAAATTTATCGAGTTTGGTATCAAAATGAAGAGCTTTAAACAACGACTACGAATATGTATATAACTTATATGTTTGTTACTTATTCTAGAAAAGCCAGATTCATTAAAATACAATTAAAGCGCAAAGAATAATATGTCATCTAAATGATATGATTTGGATATCAAATTAAAGCATTTTGTATGCCGATTGCAAATATACAGGGTGTTTGGTTAGCGGTGTCGGAGCTTTTAAGGGCTTAAACTACAATCAATTTCATCGATAAATTACCATAAAAATTTTTTTTTGAGCCAACGATAATTAAATGGCGGCCATTTTAAAATTTCAAACAGACGAATACGGGCGCACGTGATATTTCTGGAATTATACGTTTGTTATCGGTCCTATCCTTGCACAAAAAATCTCGTTAGAGAGCTCATTAGATAAGCAAACTAAATAAGCTAATCATTTGACTCAACTATTTGAACAACAAGGCTAAAAAAAAAATTTTTAATTAAAAATAGTAAAAAATTCACCTTAATATAAATAAATAAATATAAATAAATAAATATCTTGGGACATCTTACACAAATCGACCTAGTCCCACGGTAAGCTCAATTAAGGCTTGTGATGTGGGTACCAGGCGACGATATATATAATAGATAGATACATATAGATACTTAAATACATAGACAGCCATGACCGAGGAACAAACATTTGTGATAAATAAATACACAAAGAATGCCCTCGCCGGGATATAATATTTCAATTAATTTAATTTTGCATCAAAACTAGGTCGTTAAGATAGGTTTTTGGTGTTGTTATTTGTTAGTACAGGATGTTAGCTAAAACACAACACCATAATTACAGTTATACCTTAAGTACTTTAGGAATTAGAAGTGCTCAAACATGCACTGGATGGATGGAAGGCGGCCTCTTCACTAGTCAGTACACTGCTGACATTCATTTGTTTATGGATTTTGCATCGGGAACGCTAAATGCAGCTGTTTTGGTGCATGTTTGAGCACTTGTAATTCCTAAAGTACTTAAGGTGTAGCTGTAATTGTGGTGTTATTTTTTAGCTAACATACTGAACCAATAAATAACAACACCAAAAACCTATCTTAATAACCTAGTTTTCATGCAAAATTAAATTAATTGAAAAATTAGGGCGAATATTTTACTATTTTTAATAAAAAAAATTTTTTTAGCCTTGTTGATCAAATAGTTGAGTCAAATGATTAGCCTAATTAGTTTGCTTATCTAATGAGCTCTCTAACGAGATTTTTTTTGCAGGGATACGACCGATAACAAACGTATAATTCCAGAAATATCACGTGGGTCCGTATTCGTCTGTTTGAAATTTTAAAATGGCCGCCATTTAATTATCGTTGGCACAAAAAAAAAATTGAATAGTAATTTATCGATAAAATTGATTGTAGTTTAAGCCCTTAAAAGCTCCGACACCGCTAACCAAACACCCTGTATATACAAGTTATATGTTTAAGTATATGTTTGAAGAGAAAACTCGAAATGTTCTACATCGCACTATTGAAGTTTTTCTTCAATGCCTTAGCCGTGACAGGACTGTCACCCTTGACACATCTTCTTGAACGCTAAGAAGTGTGTATGAAACAGATAGATTGTATGTACGTGCTTGTGGTCAAGGGGTAAATTGCACGGCTGCTACGCAGCGGTCGTGGGTTCAATCCCCGGCTCGTAACCGATGAGTTTTTCAAATAAAACTTATATACGATAATATCGTTTGATATACAGTACCGGTCAAAAGTTTAAGTTCACTCCATGATTTTGATACAAAATAGACTTTCGGGCGATATTTTTTTTCAGTGTTAACGGTAAAATTTCAAGAGCTAGTTAATATTAATTTCCCATAGAATCTGAACAATTTTATACACATTGGATCCGATAATAATTCATAGGCAAGTGAAGTTGTCATATTTTGATGATGACATGACTACCAAAAGCTGCCACAGCTGCCTCAGTTGTCTGAACTGTTCGAAAGTAACGGTTAATTAATAAGAAATATCTCAATAATCAGTCATATTTATATTGGTAAAGAATTGAATTGAATTGAATTGAGTTGGAAACAAGTGTCGACTTAAATGCTGGAAAAATGATAGCCCAAACAGTCGATTTCGTATCAAAATCGTGATGTGAACTTAACATTTTAGTCCAGTAGGTTTATGATGGTAGAGGTACCGTGTTTAATCTATGTCGTTGTTGCCTTCAGGTTCTAACAAGTATGTAAGTGTGAAAGTGATGCGTAGAGCGATAAATAGATAAAACGGGACCAAAATAACGTACGATATGGTTCGCGTATCAGAGGAATGTCCCTAAAATACAATCACAATAGCAATTGTAGCCAAACAAAATTGCTTTTCGTGTTGTAACATGCTCATACAATTTAAAACTTGAAATATCTTAACAATATGATATCTTAATAATTAATATCTTGAAATATATTAATAAAATGTACCTATGTAGTTTGCGAGATAAGATACATTTAATATGGGCCGGTTTTTTTCATCCAAAATATGAGCCTACAATTTTTGTTAAATGTAAATTTAGTAATTAAGCAAACGATAGTACAACAACGTCACTAGGAAACGAGTATAGTCAGACATAATATATGGTGCTGGAAAGGAACACTACATGGGGGGCAAGGTTTTGAACGTTCTGCCGCTGGCTTTTGGTCAGATCAGGGTCGAATTTGGCCTTAACATTTTTGCAGGGGAATTGGTATGAATGAAGGCAGGTTGGCCTGGAAACTTGAGTCTCACGCATCTCGCAGGCAAGCGCGCTGGGTGGCCGAGCTCCGCATTTTCTCAAAAAGATTTTTGGGCTTCGTTTTAATGCTACACTTTTCCATTGTATAGCGAAGGAGCGCTGGGCTCTGGTAGCTTGGCTTTCGGCCTTGCAAGCCGGCGCGCCTTTAGGGGACACTTCGGGCCTTCGGCCTTACGCGGAGCACGGTTTACAGCCTTCGCAGGTTGTTGAAACAATCGTCGGGTCTGCAGATTTCCGATTCGTTTTCATGTTACACTATTCCATCACGTAGTGTGGTAGTGCTGGGCTCTGGCTTGGATTCTTAAGGCAGTTAAGAAGGACGGTTGTATCACTTGGGCTCGCTCGTCGGGATTCTGCATGACCATCGGGATTGCGTTTGAAGCACCCCGATAGTTACGCTCCAGGCCTTCAGCCCTTCTTCGGCCTTGTTTTAAATTTCTGCCATGTGACACTTGGGCCCTCTTAGTTAGTCTGTTCCTCTGGTCCCGGTGGTCCGGGCTGGGGGCTCGGCTTTTGACATCGCAAACCAGCGCTTCTCTAAGGAACGAGTACGTCCTACGGCCTTAGCAGGTTGTCGAAACGATCGTCGGATCCATTTTAACGTTACACTATTCCGTCGGCTGATGTGGTAGTGCTGGGTTTTAGCGGCTCGGCCTTCCGCCTCGCGAACTAGCGCGCCTCTGAGTACCGCTTTTGGCTCTACGCGGAGCTCGGCTTTAAGTCTTCGTTGGAGTTCGAAGCGAATCGTTGCACGCTGGGCCCTCCGGTTCGATTATTAAATTAGTTAGGAGGGACGGTTGTACCGTGTGGGCTCGCTCGTCGTGCCTTGGGCCCTACGCGGATGTCGGTTTTTTAGATGCTGGGGTATTTGAAGAAGCATGGTAGTTCAATATTCTCGCAGCTCGGCCTTCGGCCTCAATTTAAATTTGCAAGCGACGTGCTTGGGCTCTCGAAGTGAAGGTTCGGGCCTCCGCGAGCTCAGTCTTCGGCTTCCGACCCTGAAGTTTGCCCTTCGGACTCGCTCAACATAAATTTAAACTGGTTCCAGTAATGTTCCGGCCTTCACGTGGCGTGCCCTTCGGATCCTCCCAAAATTAGCGGGATGGGAACTCCTCGTGCTCCCGGGGTGAAGCTTAAGCCCTCTGCGAAATCGGTTTTTGAAATTCTATCCAACTTTAAGGAATCTCCAGATTCACTAAAAGGTTTCAAATAAATAAAATAATAAAAAAATTAAAAAACACGCCTGCCGTTTTAAGCGAACTGAAAAGTAACAAATAATTCCTTTCTCGACCCGACTGCAATTGCAACAAAATCTAGTAAGTAATAAGACAAGCGCCTATTATTATTATTATGTAGATACGCTAACAAGAATTAACCTGAGAAAGGAATTATTTGTTACTTTTCAGTTCGCTTAAAACGGCAGGCGTGTTTTTTAATTTTTTATTATTTTTGCCAATGATATAGATAGAGTGCCGTTAGTAAGAGTTTAATTATTATTTCGCTATGTGAGTTTGGTATTGAAGCGTAGAATAGAAACAGAATGCAATGCTCAGATTACCTTCAATTTTCTATGCCTCTCGTTTCGTTTGTTGCCAGCTCGTCAGATTACGGTAAAGCAAAGAGAATGCTGACGACGGCAACGCCGCGCCGCAATGTATTTGTTATATAATTCGGATATACCATAATCAGCTATTTATTGTTATCAGTTGTTATGTTACGGGTTCAAATCCTAGCATATGACTTGTAATGTATATATTTTTTTGTTATTATTAGTGATGTAGGGACTTTTTACTTTTTTTTTATTGTATTTATTAGTTTTTTGGTTTTTTAGACCTCCTTAAACATTTAAAATCAATATATGCAAGATTTTGTTTAGCGACATCTATAGATTATTTCTGTCAAGACTCGAGCAGTGTACTGTTTGACGCGTATCGAGAAAAACGCATAAAAATATGTACGTGCAATAATAGATGGCGCTGAAATCAATTTATTCCAAAAATAGTTAATTTTTTTATTTACTAATTTACTCTTCTAGAAAGGGTGGTTTTGACTATTTTCGATGTATGATGCTAAATTAATTAAAACTGTGCACTAACAGGTAGTAAATATCTGGATTTCAAATAAAACTAAATCTATTACTAGTCAATCGTGCTCCTAGTGACATCTATTGTAACATATTCCGAACTATTTGAGCCTTCTATGAAACAGACCCTCTATATTTGGGTACTTTGTGGTTATAATAATACCTACCACCAGTGAACAAAAACGTTTTGTTGCTAGCAACAAGGGCCCTTAGACAATTAATTGATGCAAAAGTACATAGTACATGCCATTCCATCCTTAGTAAACGATAAAGTGGGATGTTTGACTAAAACGCTCACAAATAAAAGAAGCTATGATCTAAAAATACAAAAAGATCCTCTCCGGCGGGGAATCGAACCCCGGTCTCCCGCGTGACAGGCGGGGATACTTACCACTATACTACCGAAGATGTTGACTACGTTGCAAAAATTGTGCAACACAAGATAAGCGGTAAGCAATAAAACTTTCGCGATTGATAACAACAGAGTAATAGATAAAAACCCACTATATTACTTAAATATTGATTTTGATATTTTTTAAGTAGCACCTACTTTGTTTACAATAGCGTCAATAGCACATTACACTTATCACAAATCTCTACTCAATTGTAATAGACCTAATACCTATAATTAATAATTTAATTAATTATTTTTGAAGTACCTACCCAATTTTAGAAGTTTTTTTATAGGTAGGTAGATAGGTGCACTTCGAATTCTGCACTTTTATAGTCATCAAAAAGGCATATTCGATCTAGGTTTTGGATAATTATTATAGACAATATGCTAAAAAATAACGTTATCTATCAATGATTTCAAACAGTATTTACCTATAAATTTTAAATATTAGATGTCATATACCAAAGAAAAACGACCAAGATCACCTAACGTCCGAGGTGGGGATCGAACCCACGTACCTACTCAGCTTACGCGGCTGATGCCTGTACCCCTCGGCCACTCGGTTTTAGCAACCACCGGTAAATTTTCTCGGGTATATGCAATCCCTTACAAGGCTAGGCGCCTTTGACCGTTCTCTAAGGGCAAGCAATACATGCCTGCACCTCCTATTTGTATATTCATGGGGGGTAGTTGCCATAATCGCCACGCTTGGCATGCGGGTTGGCGATCGCAGTGTCTCCACCGCACTTTAGGGATGCTGCTGCCCATACCCCGGTGGTCTTGGTCGTAGTTTTCATACATACCCGGGTCAAGTGTATGATCAGTGACACTTTAACTATTGGACTGATGACCTGGTGAAGGTCGCAGGAGTCCGCTGGATGCGGGTGGCGCACTTTATAAGCGTTGGGACTACAACAACTTTATACATGCTTCAGGTCCTCGCGAACAAATGAACCAAGCCACAGCGTACCTCGACGCGTCCACTGTCTACGGTTACTCGCCGACCCGCGCTGCCCAGCTTCGAGAAGGTTCCGGCGGTCTACTGCGAATGCTGGTGGTGGATGGACGAGAACTGCTGCCTCAGTCCTTGGACCCTAACGATGGATGCAACACTGAGGAGATGAACGCTAAGGGGCGATACTGTTTTGAGACTGGTAAGTGGAAATTTCGAGAAAGTTCTTAGGGATTCCTGAGAGTTGATCGCAGCGAGTTGCTGTCTCAGTCTACGCTCCATGGACTCTAAAGACATTGAGGAGTACTGCATTGAGACTGGTGTGTGCACTGTGCATGGATTTTAGATAGGGTTTTTCGAGAAACTTCGTAGAGATTCCTGAGGATATTGGTTGTAAGTGGAAATTTCGAGAAAGTTCTTAGGGATTCCTGAGAGTTGATTGTCTCAGTCTACGCTCCATGGATCCTAAAGACATTGAGGAGTACTGCATTGAGACTGGTGTGTGCCACAGATCGTGTGTGCACTGTGCATGGATTTTAGGTATGGTTTTTCGAGAAATTTCGAAGAGATTCCTGAGGATATTGGAAGACAGTCGCGATGAGCTGTTGTCGGTCTTAGTCTATACTCGTTAGGTGCTAAAAATAATGAGGAGACGAATGCTAAAAAACTGCTGTTTTAAGCAGGACAGTACTAAGGCAATTGGCCGCGTTTCTCTAACATGATAGCTATAGTCTTTGTCTACTCGCTGACATGCGTTGCCCAGCTTCGAGAAGGTTCTGCAGGTCTACTGCGAATGCTGGTGGTGGAAGGACGAGAACTGCTGCCTCAGTCCATGGACCCTAACGATGGCTGCAACACTGAGGAGATGAACGCTAAGGGGCGGTACTGTTTTGAGACTGGTGAGTTAATAACTTAAGCGTCTTCCAGAAAGTTCTTTGGGATTCCTGAGGGTCGATGGTAGGTTGATATGGCGAGATGCCTTAGTCGATGCTCCATGGGTCCTAAAGATAATGAGGAGATAAAGGCTAAGGGGCGGTACAGTTTTGAGACTGGTGAGTGGAAATTTAACAGGTTTTTCGAGAAAGTTCCAAAGGGATTCCTGAGGATATTGGAAGACAGTCACGAGCTGTTGTCAGTATTTGTCTATGTTCGTTGGGTGCTAAAAATAATGAGGAGACGAATGCTAAAAGACTGCTTTTTTAAGCAGGACAGTACTTAGGCAATTGGCCGCGTTTCTCTAACATGATAGTCTTTGTCTACTCGCTGACATGCGATGCCCAGCTTCGAGAAGGTTCTGGAGGTCTACTGCGAATGCTGGTGGTGGATGGACGAGAACTGCTGCCGCAGTCCATGGACCCTAACGATGGCTGCAACACTGAGGAGATGAACGCTAAGGGGCGATACTGTTTTGAGACTGGTGAGTTAGTAACTTAAGCGTCTTCCAGAAAGTTCTTAGGGATTCCTGAGGGTCTATCTATGGTAGGTTGATATGGTGAGTTGCTGTCTCAGTAGATGCTCCATGGGTCCTAAAGAGAATGAGGAGATAAGGGCTAAGGGGCGGTACTGTTTTGAAACTGATAAGTGCATAGTAATTCGGTCATAGGTCTACTGCGAATGCTGGTGGTGGATGGACGAGAACTGCTGCCTCAGTCCATGGACCCTAACGATGGCTGCAACACTGAGGAGATGAACGCTAAGGGGCGGTACTGTTTTGAGACTGGTAAGTGGAAATTTCGAGAAAGTTCTTAGGGATTCCTGAGAGTTGAGCGAGTTGCTGTCTCAGTCTACGCTCCATGGATCCTAAAGACATTGAGGAGTACTGCATTGAGACTGGTGTGTGCACTGTGCATGGATTTTAGATATGGTTTTTCGAGAAACTTCGTAGAGATTCCTGAGGATATTGGTTGACAGTCGCGAGCTGTTGTCAGTCTTGTCTATGCTCGTAGGGTGCTAAAAATAATGAGGAGACGAATGCTAAGAATGAGAAGGTTCCGGAGGTCTACTGCGAATGCTGGTGGTGGATGGACGAGAACTGCTGCCTCAGTCCATGGACCCTAACGATGGATGCAACACTGAGGAGATGAACGCTAAGGGACGGTACTGTTTTGAGACTGGTGAGTTAATAACTTAAGCGTCTTCCAGAAAGTTCTTAGGGATTCCTGAGGGCTGTTGGTAGGTTGATATGGCGAGTTGCTGTCTCAGTCGATGCTCCGTGGGTCCTAAAGATAATGAGGAGATAAAGGCTAAGGGGCGGTACTGTTTTGAGACTGGTGAGTGGATTTTTAACAGGTTTTTCGAGAAAGTTGTATGGGATTCCTGAGGATATTGGAAGACAGTCACGAGCTGATGTCAGTCTTTGTCTATTTTCGTTGGGTGCTAAAAATAATGAGGAGACGAACGCTTAAGAGACTGCTGTTTTAAGCATGACAGGGTAGAAGGTCGTTAGGCAACTGAGCGCGATTCTCTAACAAGATAGCTCTAGTCTTTGTCTACTCGCTGACATGCGATGCCTAGCTTCGAGAAGGTTGTGCAAGTCTACTGCCAATGCTGGTGGTGGATGGAAGGGAACATCTGCCTCAATCCATGGGCCCTAACGATGGCTACAGGGACGCTAAGGGACGGTACTGTTTTGAGACTGGTACTTAAGTGATAATTTAACATGTTTTTCGAGAAAGTTCCAAACGGATTCCTGAGGATATTGACGGTAGACAGTCGCGAGTTGTTTCAGTCTCTTATGCTCGATGGATCCTAAAAATGATTAAGTAGAAGATTGCTTAGGGGCAGTATTGTTTCGAGATGGGCAGTTCTTAGGCATTTTGGCACGTTTTCTTGGCAAAACAGTCCCATAGTAAGTATTCACGAAAGTTGAATGCTAAGATGAGGTGTTTTGAGACTTTTTTCTATAGGGTTCTGAAACTCAAATATGCAAGTTGGCAGTAGATAGGAGGTAAATTCTGTCTCAGTTGAAGGGTCCCCACGAATATGGATGCAATTTGGAGAGATGCATGCTAAGGGTCGATACTTTTTGAGATAAGTAATTTAGGAATAGGTAGTACTTGATTTATGGTTTTCAATATAATTATTCTGGGTGACTTGCTGACTTGTGATGTGAGAATGTGGTTACAAATTGTTTAGTCTTCTCAATTCTCTTTTTCTCTCTTGTAGGCTTATGATGGTACCGTGTTTAATCGTTTGTCGTTGTTGCCGTCAGGTTCTAACAAGTATGTAAGTGCGAAAGTGATGCGTGGCACGATAAATAGATAAAACGGGACCATCATAAGCCACTTGTTCTCAACGTTTCAATTTCTATTTTTAGGAGACGACCGAGCCAACGAAAACCTCCACCTGACGACCATGCACCTGATCTGGGCGCGACAACACAACCGCCTCGCGAAGATCCTGTCCACCCTCAACCCGGGCTGGGGCGACGAGAGACTCTACCAGGAAGCCAGGAAGATAGTTGGGGCTCAGATGCAGCATATCAGCTATAACGAGTTCCTGCCAATCGTGCTAGGTAAATTGACTTGAGGATAAAGGAGTTGTGTCGAGCTAAGTCAAAAGAAACGAACGACTAAATCCTCTCGACCGATAAGATGAGAACCTAGTAGATTCTTGCCAATTCTGAGGTCTATTTTTTCTGAATAAATCTGTGAGTAACCTACACGCCAGTGGTGTATCCCTTAAAACTTTCCAAGTAGAGGTACAACTGTAGGAAAGTCTTAACTTATTCTATGACATCTTACAATTAAGATGCGCTGGGATAAGCTAAAACAGTTTATTTGAATCAGTTACTGCAGAGTAGAAGAATGACTTTTTTTCTTACCCCATTCAAATAAATCGTTTCATCTTACGCCAACGAATCTTAATATCAAATTGTACTGTAATGGTCACAGAGCGAGGGTTAACTCACCCTTTCAGTCTATAGATGGACTCGAGGGCCGCAGGCCTGACTCTATGCAGGGACGACGCCACCGCCCACGCGTAATCCGAGGGCCAAAGGCCCGAGGGATTAACCCATACTGTCAGCTAATTATTTATTACCTACGACTTGAATTTTTAAAGAATAGGAAGCAAAAATTTATCAGTTTGTCAGACATTAGATTACCATCAAGTCACAATACCCCTTTTCAGGATTATTGAAGTATTTTAAATGCCCTTCCTTGTCTCCCAGGCAACGACGTGATGTGGGCCCTGAACCTGTCTCTGCTGGAAATGGGGCACTCCCGGTCTTACAGCGCGGGCGCCGACGCCTCGATGGCGAACCACTTCTCCGCTGCAGCCTTCAGGTTCGCCCACACTTTGCTGCCGGTAAGACCTGTTACCCTGGACTACTACAGCGAACTTTGAAATTCGTAAATTTTGAGGATTTGTCTTTGTGACTCTAACGAAGGTCTTATTAGAGTGAGTGATGGCGAACCACTTCTCCGCTGCAGCATTTAGATTCGCCCATACTTTGCTGCCGGTAAGACCTGTTACCCTGGACTACTACAGCGAACTTTGAAATTCGTAAATTTTGAGGATTTATCTTTGATACTCCAACGAAGGTCTTATTAGAGTGACAGAAATCCTTGAAATTTGTGGATTTCGCGGAAGAATGGTCGTGGTCGCCGCTGACTTTTAATACACTGTAGTTCACTGTTAAAACAACTTCATGTTCGTTTTACCTCATTACAAATGCAGTGAACAATCTTTTCCCTTCGTGTTTGTTTTCAAGGAAACGCCTGAATGTTTTCTTTCTATCTCCATTGTATTCAGTGCGATGTATACTGATCATGATGAAACAGCAATATGAATACGGATGTTTCCGTGAAAAGGCGAAGGGAATGGTGCCCTTTCCCTTCGCCTCATCTGTACCTACTTAGTATTTTCCCGTCCCGTACCACTAGTCTCTACTATTGCAAACGGCAACCTATGTTCTATTATGAATATTCGACACTCACCAGCATCAAAAATTTCATCTATTTAGACATTTTAGACACACCGAATATCATCGAATAGACAGGTTTAAAAAGTTTTATAGATTAGGAACTTGAGAGTCTTGAGATATGATGTTAAATGGGGAAAGAGGACAGAGAGGACGCAAAATAATAGGAAAAGCCTATTGAACATATTTTCCATTCCAGGGTCTAATCCACACCTTCGACGCAAATAATGGCTCCGTAGACTACGTCCATCTGCATGAGATGCTCTTCAACCCATACATGCTGTATGGAGAGATGGGGGCACGGAAGTCCGTCTACTCCGCCATGAACACTCCCGTCCATGGAGTGGATCCCCATGTTACTGATGAGGTGATTACAACTCCTTCAGACAGGCTTCCTAGATTAGTTATATCTACATGAAATACTGTTCAACCATACATGCTGTATGGAGAGATGGGGGCACGGAAGTCCGTCTACTCCGCCATGAACACTCCCGTCCATGGAGTGGATCCCCATGTCACTGATGAGGTGATTACAACTCCTTCAGACAGGCTTCCTAGATTAGTTATATCTACATGAAATGCTGTTCAACCATACATGCTGTATGGAGAGATGGGGGCACGGAAGTCCGTCTACTCCGCCATGAACACTCCCGTCCATGGAGTGGATCCCCATGTTACTGACGAAGTAAGTGGGAGGATTATGCAACTCTAAACTATTAAAGAATATGTGTTGACCCCACGTTGTCGCTTACGCGTGCGTGTTACGACGGAAAAATGTTGATGACTTCCTTATAGTCCTTATGGTAACCGACAATTTCAGGTATTTATTTAAACACATAAGTATAGGCCATCATTATAAAGTAAGGATCTAAGCTAGGTTTCACATCACAAGCAACACTCATTCAAGAGTAATGAGGCAGAATCCCGGGAGCCGTGTGGTGACGGCAGTAAGAATACATTTGTCACCACCCCAACTCCTCCTTCGGGTGTCGTAAGAGTCGACTAAGCGATTGAAGTGTCACTGACCACTATTTAATAAAAGACTGATGATGGGCAGCGGCGTCATCATAGTGGACACATTACTGCGATCGCCAATCCTCTTGCCCAGCGTGGCTATTATGGGCATTTACCTCCTAATGCGTCTATACGCATAGTTAATAGGAGAGGCCTACGTCCAGCAGTGGACTGTCATAGGCTGATGATGGTGAGGCAGAATCTTGCTTTCTCAAAATTGTGGAATGGGAACAGGAATGTAGGGATACTTGAGATGCCATCGTAAACCTCAAAAGCGTGAACGTCAATGTAGTTAAATTCAATCTAGTTGTTTTGAAAAATACATTTTCTCAAACTTGCTACGGAATGTTGATGTTACTTACTTTAAATTAAACTCGGAAATACTATGTATCCGGTGTCATATGCTAAGATGATATGTAAAGAGATTTCATGTATTTATTTAACACCTAGGACTGCAAACAAACTGTCTTTTGTTTTGAAACGTCAAATTGTGACACTAGGTCTTGACATTCAGCCAAAGAAAAAAAAAACCTAAGAACTAATGTCTATACCAACAGGTAAAAGGATACCTCAAACAGATTTAAAAAAAAGTTAGGCGCGAATGTTTTTTTTTTTAATGTTGTACGATACTGTACTATTGGTTTATTTACAAATCAAATAGTATGGTTCGGCGAAATTAGTTCGTTTTATTTCATGGCAAGTTTGAGAAAAGCACTATACAAATCTCGGCGAGAAACAGGGTTACAGGCCAAGTAGATATATCTGGCCGAAGGAACTGAGGCCAGATAGGAATACGCGGCCTGTAACTGTAACCCTTCGTTTCCCGTCCTCTATAGTAATGTACTATTAATATAGTCAAAGAGAAGCAAGACTTCTCAGTATAAAAATCTCAACTCAGAATCATATCATACAGACATCGGATTCTGTGGGGCGAAACTTCTTGACAGCTTAGGGACTTCCTATATCGATAAACTCGTTTATCGATACTTGTTCTATAG
This sequence comes from Thaumatotibia leucotreta, assembly GCA_025490895.1. Lineage (NCBI taxonomy): Eukaryota > Metazoa > Arthropoda > Insecta > Lepidoptera > Tortricidae > Thaumatotibia > Thaumatotibia leucotreta. The sequence continues at coordinate 17,454 of JALPQI010009637.1, read as the reverse complement.
ACTAGTGTCCGCCCCCAACATTGCGTATGTTTTTTGTAACTATTGATCACTTTATGAAATTTTGTTATGCTCCTATAACCTCCACAGAAATTGAAAAGTCTTCTAGCCCCCTGAAATGGATTTTTCTTCCGTTTTCACGGAAACGCTTAACGCCCGAAAATATGGAAAAAAAAGAAGAAGAAAATGTAGCTGCTATTTTAGTATATGGGATATATTTTTAATAAAAAAAATATGTTATTAGCAAACCTTTGTGTGATCACTAGTATTTAAAACAAGTATCGATACCTAAATGAGTATATCGATATAGGAAATCCCTAGCTGTCAAGATGTTTCGCCCCACGGAACCCAATGTCTGTATCAATCTATTAACTTTATTCCAGCTAAGCAACCACCTCTTCGAGCGTCCCACCACCAACACCAGCGTCGCCAACACCCTCCCGCTGCACCCGTGCGGCCTCGACCTGGTCTCCCTCAACATCCAGCGAGGCCGCGACCACGGCCTGCCGCCCTACCCGGCCTGGAGGGAACACTGCGGGTTCAAGAGGCCTAGGAGCTTTGGAGATTTGAGGGGAGTGCTTAATCAGGTGTCTTGGCAGAGAATCAGTACTATATACAGGTGAGTTACACAAAAGATCCCAATGGGTCGAAGTGTATTCGTAAGGGCCCCACCAATAAGATAAGATAAGATATACAGGTGAGAAAGCTTTTCTGAACAATTACTTTTAAATTATAAATATTAGATGTCATTTATTTATTTATTATTTATTTATTTATATTCAATAAGTTTCACAGCATAACAGTAAAAACCAAATCACTGTGAACTAAACAAATTAAAGTGAAACAAATAATAGGTACTTAAAAACTATTTCAATTTGGGCGACGACGTAACGACGTGGCTCCGTTGCGTTGTCTGATCTGACGTAGGTCATATACCAAAAGAAAACGACCAAGATCACCTGATGTGATGTCCGAGGTGTGGATCGAACCCACGTACTCAGCTTTCGCGGCTGATGCCTGTACCCCTCGGCCACTCGGTCTTAGCAACCACCGGTAAATTTTCTCGGATATATGCAATCCCTTACAAGGCTAGGCGCCTTTGACCATTCTCTAAGGGCAAGCAAATACATGCCTGCACCTCCTATACGCAATACGTTCAATTACTTTTACTTTACTCCCTAATTGTATACTCTGTGGTGTGGACTCTGGTATCGTTTCGCATCCCTGTGGCCTCGATCTGGTTTCTCAACACGGGCTGCCTCCATATCCGGCCTGGATGGAGCGTTGCGGGTTCAAAAGACCAAAAAGTTTTGGAAATTTAAGGTTCGCACTTAATAAGGTGTCTTGGCAGAGAATTAGTTCTATATACAGGTAAGAATGCTCTTTAGAAGCAAAATACTTTTACATCCTAATTATATACACCTCTATTAATTTTGCTGTTCGTGATATTCCGTTGGTCTTCTCAGCTCTATTGTTGCGCCAAGATGGTGTTAGTCCTGTCCACAGTTAATTTTCCAATAGTTTTATTTCCCTGTCAATATTTATTGACAGGGAAATAAAACAATTGGAAAACTTCATGTTCTTATTATATTCCGAAAGAATCTAACAGTTTATTCGCTTCGTCCAATTTCTTGTTTAAAGATTCATTATAATCATTACTTACTTACTTATAATCATTATATTGGGGTTATTTTAAGTCCAAAAGCTTACTAGTTTTGGAGATTTAAAGGGCGTGCTTAATCAGCTGTCTTGGCAAAGAATCAGTACTATATACAAGTGAGGGTACTTTTCTGAAGCAGAATACTTTTACATCCTAATTGCGCCTCAGCGTATACAACACATAGCATCGCCTAGTACGGTGATCTGTAGAGAAACCTTACCTTTTCTCTGCATCTGACTGATCTATAATAACATTTCAGAGATTGGGTTGATTTGTATATGAAAGGAAGTCTGTGTGTATGGTTTACATACGAAAGTTCTGCGAACGGCGTGTGCTACTGCCCAAGATTGAAAATAAACTGCAAAGAAACGCATGCGTCATTGTACTGTTAATCTAATTACGCGTCTCACGGATGCTACGTTACGCAAGTCAAATTAGGACAATAGTGACAATACAATCACATCTTCATCATCATCAGCCTATGTTATTATACTGCTGGACGTAGGCCTTTCCTATAAACTATTCGTATAGACGCATTTGGAGATAAATGCCTATAATCGCCACGCTGGACAAGTGGATTGGTGATCGTGGTAATGTGTCCACTATGATGACGCTGCTGCCCATCATCAATCTTTTATCAAAGAATCGGCTCTTACGACAGTCCGAGTTGGGATGGTGCAAATGTATTTTTACGCCGTCACTCACCACATTACAATACTTAGTTAAAATTTCGGATGAAATACACAAAGACAACGAATAACAGCAACGGCAAGTTACCAAGGTACAATCGCCAGCAGATAAATCGTACCGTCCGGAGCGTTCAAAAATATCTGAACATGCGTTATAGCCACAACTATAGAGGCGTGTTCAAATATTTTCGAGCGCTCCAGTCCGGACTTCGCCGGCGGCCATACCGCGGACTTCATAATCAGCAAACTTCTAGGATTTGTCTCTCTCATGACTAATGACATCTTCGTTGAAGGGATACAGACAATCCTCGAATTTTAAGGCATGAAGTTCGGTAGGCCTGTACCTACTCGTAAAATAATTTTAATTTTCCCCTGAAATAATATCGGAAATGTATAACAGAATAAATGTTGAGCTACCAAATAACTTATGAATTTTAAATTGAACACGTGGCGGGTCCACGACCAAAATATTAAATAATGTATTAGGTAGATACTACTGCAACAAACAATTTAATTGCATTGTAAAGACGTTTAAAAATAACAAACCTCTATACATAACAGTAAATAATGAACACGGTTCTTCCTAAATACCTTTTTGAAAGATTAGCCACAAATCAATCAAAGTCAATTAAATTGAACAATTCGATTGAACTCATCTACATTGAAATCGGTTGTTTTTCAAATATGCTCTGCCGATGCCCAGAAAGCGTGATTCAAGGCACCCAACTTAATATTTTGCTTGTTAACACATTCAGATGAAAGAAATAATCATATCCGCCAAAAAACTATTTTTGGACTCATTATCGTGATGTAGAAATCCCTCTGTTTAATACAACGCCATCTGATGAGTTCCCCCGCAACTTAGATTACTGTGACAACTGTCATACTCGTAGTGACGTCTCCTTTTCAGGGTTCTGTACCCAAAGTGTAAAACGTAAAACGGCGGGACCCATTAATAAGGCTCCGATGTATGTCTGTCTGTCCGTCTGTCATATCAGGTTGTATATCGTGGACGGTGATAGCTAGATCAAATGTTCACCGGTGTTGTATTTATATTGCAAATATTTTTTAAACGGTACCTACCTACTTACGGAACCCTTCGTGTGAGAGTCGGACTCGCGCTTGGCCGGTTTTTTCTTCTGCTTATTTGAATAGCGTATGAAATTCAAAATATACTCAATAGCAAAATACGTAGGTACCTACAGATTTAGTAAACTAGATCTATTTTCGGGCAGGTCAACGACTTGATTGCATTAACAACAAACAAAATTACGCGTTCACACTGATACATTCATCATGAGATACACACATTTTACTGGACTACGAGTACCATTTAACAAAGCATTAGGGGCTAGTTTACAATGTCATAAACATTAAATTAGGTATTAAAGCGGAATACGGAAGTAGGTATATGACCAGTAATTCCAAAGTCCAAGTATATGTTTCTAGAACAGTGTTTCCTGGATAAATTTTAACATATTCTCGTTCGAAATTCAAACATATCATATCGTAACCGTTTTCTCATTCAATTTACTTTAAATCAATCAGTCTTTACGACTATGGATGTAGTTAAGGAAAATGGATCCAGTCCAAAAAACCTGTCAGCTAAATTTAAATCTTATGTCAAAAGGAAAAGTTATTAATCTCAGTGACAAATTTCGGAGGTACAATCCTTTTAACTACGTCCCATTGTATGTAAATTTGGACCGGATTAGTAATTGTGATCATTAAGTAATCGCAGGTAATTTCACTTTTTTTATTCACTTTCTCCAGGTTTGAGTATGTGGGAGTCACAATGGAAACACGGAGTTTGATTGGAAACATGTCTTCACATGTGTGTATTTATACTTTGCTAGCATAATTACCTATCGTAATTGTTTATTTGACCCATCAAAGTAGGCGATAATTTGGAGAATCCTGTTGCATCATTTTACGACATAAATATTTAACCTCTTATTCATAAACATTGCTAACTTAACAAGCCGCTAATAATTGTTTGTCCCTTTTGCTCTTATGGACACATTGTTAAGACCGAAAGGGACAAACACTTAGACACCGAATTTGCGCGAAATTAAAAGAACCTTAGTTTCAGTCAGGTTTGTAACGACAATTAAGCACAAAATTTCACAAAGTTTTGGTGTTAATATTATTTAAACTATAAGCGACAATACGATATAAAAACGCCGATCAAGTATAAATTCATATACAGGATGTTACAAAAATGTTGATATAAAATAATAAAACATGAATCTATTACTATTAATGATTTTGAACAACTTTTACTATGGGACCAAATAAGAAATCTCAAGAAAAAAAACGATTCTTCCATACGTTTTGATCAATATAATTTTCTTAGTTAATTTCTATGGGACAACTTTTTTTCTTGAATGTTCATATTTGATCCCATAGTAAAAGTTGTTCAAAATACTTCGATTCATGTTTTATTATCTTGTATCACCATTTTTGTAACATCCTGTAGATATTATAGGTACATAATTGTCGTTACAAACCTGACTGCAATTATATTTTAATCTCACACTAATTGATCGATGCACCAATGATTTTTGCAGTCACGTAGACGACATAGACCTCTACACCGGAGCCTTAGCCGAAGAACCCAACGGGAGGCTCCTGGGACCGACCCTGACCTGCCTCATCGCTGATCAGTTCTTGAGGCTCAAGATCGGAGACCGGTTCTGGTACGAGACTGAAGATGAGGTGGCTGGCTTTACCATTGGTAAGTACCGCTGGACATAAATTGCTAATAATGCTCTAGTAACTATGTGTATGTTAGTTAGTTTTACTGGGCTTTTTCCGCAACTCGACAACCATTGTGCCTTTTTTGCGTGATAGCGAGGTAGCCCTATTCCAACCATCCAAGCTCCTCCACGAAACTCAGTGTATGTTTCAGGTTGCTAAATGCCTCCTTTAGTGTCTGTGGAGTCCCCAAGTGCCTACTCCTGTATACCTCTACCTGTTTACTATGCGTATGGCATTAGGAGGTAAAAATCATCATCATCATCATCATCAGCCTATGATACTCCACTGCTGGACGTAGGCCTCTCCTATTAACTATGCGTATAAACGCATTAGGAGGTAAATACCCATAATCGCCACGCTGGGCAAGCGGATTGGCGATCGCAGTAATGTGTCCACTTTGATGACGCTGCTCATCATCAATCTTTTATCAAATAATGGTCAGTGACACTTCAATCCCTTAGCCGACTCTTACGACACCCGCAGGAGGAGTTGGGGTGGTGACACATGTATTCTTATTGCCGTCACCACACGGCAGGTAAAAATGGAAGTAAAAATGGTATATTACAATTATGCCCAACCTAATTTTAAAAACTTCCTAGAAAACAAGTCAAGCATCATCATACTTGAACGGTCATGGATTTAAAAAAATTACAAAAGACTGCTTTGATGATCTTTCTTTGAACCACGGTAATTTAGTTTCTTATTATTAATATTAATGGGTGTGACTTGCCTATTTAGCTATTCCCACACACTTACGAGTATTATAATGAGGGCGTCGGGCAAAAACAGTAAGTAGTTCCACTTAAAATCCTACGCACCTGATCTACCACTTATAAACTCTAAGAAAACAGTACGAAAAAGAAATATCTAGACTGGTTTTTCATATTCTAAAACTGAGATTATAGCAGACCTAGACCTAGACCTGGATTTTTTTTTTTTTATACCACGTCGGTGGCAAACAAGCATACGGCCCGCCTGATGGAAAGCAGTCACCGTAGCCTATGGGCGCTTGCAACCCCAGGGGTGTCACATGCGCGTTGCCGACCCAATAAGAACTTGTACACTCCTCTTTTGAAGAACCCCATACTGTAGTCCAACGGGAAAACCTCGGCAGGGAGCTCATTCCACAGACGGACCGTCCGCGGGAGGAAGTTTCTCTGAAACCGCACGGTGCGCGACCATTTAGGTTGCAAGGTGTGAGGATGAGCGCCCAGTCGGTGGCGAGCGGTGCGATGATGAAAAGTGGACGTTGGCATCATGTCGAACAGTTCTTCAGAGAACAACCCATTGTACAGACGATAGAACACACATAAGGAGGCGAAGTCTCTCCTTAGACTTAAGGGTTCAATACCGCCTGTGAGTCTGGGATCGTCGACTATTCGGACAGCTCGTCTCTGAACCGAGTCAAAGGGTGCAAGCTGGTATACAGGTGCTCCTGCCCAGAGGTGACAGCAATACTCCATATGGGGTCTGACTTGCGACTTATATAACAGAAGTCTTTGCCCCGGAGTAAAGTATCCCCTCGCTTTATTGAGCACCCCGAGCTTTTTGGATGCCAGCGTAGCTTTATTACCCTTTGTTGGAGTGACAGAGACAAATTCTCGAATTTTACGAATTTTAAGTTGACTGTAGTACCAATACCAACCCGGCAAAGTTCGAGGATCTTGTCTCTGTCACTCTAATGACGCCTACGCTTGAGTGACAGAGACAAGATCCTCGAAACTTGCCGGGACACTCGTTAAGCGATAGGCCAGCAGGCGTAGCCAAGATGCGATTCTGAAATCGTATACGATAAGAGAAATAGGTCACGTCACTAAATTGTTAATTTCCTATTTTATTATTATTGTTAAAATCATGACGATTAGAGACCTTTTACATATCTAAATCTTAATTTCTCTTTATTCTGACAACTAGAGGACCTACATCCACCTTTACATCTCTAGTAGTATAGATATAGATAGATACTTATTAATATTGTGAATTTGTACAATAATTTTTTTTTTTGTTTAATATTATGATCCTTTATTTATGTCTCTCTTTTATTAAAATGTCTATAATAATCTTTTTTTTTATGTAATACATTCATTAATGCATGTTATTTTAATAAGATGTATTATTATACTGTTTTGAAAAAATAAATCCACCTGAGTTTCTTACTGGTTCTTCTCAGGAACGGCGTAGGGTTTGAACCAGTAGTAGATTTTTTTCTCTCTGTTGATAATGTCAGACGATTCGAAAATGCTTATAATAAGCTTACTTGAATAAAGAATAGTTTGACTTTGACTTTGACTGAGGTACCTAATATCGGACTATCGGACCTACGGCGTCGGGTTTCTAACACTCTCGTTAGTAATTCCGTACTTACCTCCCTTGATGTACAATGTACTATTTCATCACACTTGCTGTCTAAGCGCGCCATTGCTTGCATGCATTGCGGGAGTAATAGAAAAGTGAAATTCCCTAGGGAACAATAGAAATGTCAGTACGTCATTTAATAATATTTTGTCTTAAAACTTGTTTTTATGTCGGCAAATGTGATGAAAAACATTGTATTCATCACGGACGGTAAGCGGAATACTAACTCGAGTCATTAAAAGCCTAATCTAACACTCTCGTTAGTAATTCCGTACTTACCTCTCTTAATGCACAGTGTACTATTCCATCTTTCCAGATCAGTTAACAGAAATCCGGAAGACGACGCTAGCCGGTGTGATCTGCGCGAACGAACAGCTGCTTGCGCAAGCGCAGCCGCGTGTCATGGAGCTGGTGGCTGCCGACAACCCGCTTGTGGCGTGCGAGGAGATAGCTCAACCCGTCTGGGATGCCTGGAAGGAGTAACTTAGGGTTACATCTACCATACACCAGGTCTACAGCATCGTAGAATCGGTTCGGGGTAAATCCATGTAAATGTAACGAAAGTAACCATTTGATCGTCAGTTTATTTACTTATGATCCAAGTGTAAGTGTTACACTATACCTGGTTAAGTATTATTTTGATATCTAGACATAACAACAGTGAAATTGGTCACTTTCATTACACTCTTGCGTGGAATTGCCCTTCGTCGTTTATCGTAGAAGGAAATACTCTTGGTCAGCAATTCCTCCTTCACCTTCCCAATGCATTCAAAGGAATTGGATATACTACGTCAATAGGAAACATTTCTCGTGCCATGCATCAAGTCATAAAATGCTATTAATTGACAGACAGAAGCGTTTAATCTCCGAGACATTATGACAAGCTCACGGTCTTCTCAGAGACAATGCAAGCAGGGACCCTACCGCGAACCACGATATCTCTCTGTCACATCCGTGAATTCGTACGTAAGTGTGACAGGGAGGCAACACCAGCTGCTTGCGCAAGCGCAGCCGCGCGTCATGGAGCTGGTGGCCGCCGACAACCCGCTTGTGGCGTGCGAGGAGCTAGCTCAACCCGTCTGGGATGCCTGGAAGGAGTAACTTAGGGTTACATTCCAGGGTGCTTAGCCAAGTTGCCAATCGCTAGCGCTTAAACGTCAATCGTAAGCGAAAGGCAGCTAACTGTGTTTGTCGCACTAATATGCAAGAGTGACAGACAGGGAAAACTACGATACGCTACTAAGCGCTAGCGATTGGCAACTTGGCTAAGCATCCAGGTTTACACAACCGCGGATCCAGGACTTCGTCGAGGAGGGGGCACTGACCTGTGATTTGATAGTTTATACTTAAAACAGCATCTAGCCATACGTAAGTCCAGTGTCAGGGGGGATCAAAAGCTCCTATTGCCCCCCCCCCTGCATCCGCTCCTGGGTCTACAGTATAGAATCGTTTCGTCGTTTATCGTAGAAGCAAATACTCTTGGTCAGCAATTCCTCCTTCACCTTCTCATGCATTCGAACGAATTGGACATAGGTACTACGATAATAGGAAACATTGGAAACATTTCTCATGCCATGCATTGACAGACCGAAGCGTTTCATCTCCGAGACATTATGACTGGGATCCCTGGGATCCCTAACCCGTCCGGGATGCCTTGAAGGAGTAACCTAGGTTGACAGCCCAAGGGGGCTACTATGACTAATGCATTTCAGTTTAGGACCTATTCTGAAACGCGATGTGTCAGTTCCTTGAAATCATCATCATAAATTTAAGAGCTGCGCTCTTGTCGTGGAGCAGCTTCCATGATTCCCTGTCTAAAGCCTTTTCTTTAAGATCCTGATACGACACGACTTCCACTTTCTCTTTCAGTTGGTCCATGTATGCTAATCTTGGCCTGCTACTCTTCCTTCTGCCTTCTACTTTTCCCTCTATCATGGTCTTGATGAAATCGTCGTGTCGCAACAGGTGGCCTAACATTTTCCCTCTTCTATTCTCAATAACTGTCAAAAATCATCCTTGGAATAACTGTCAAAAATTTACAAGCAGAACCAAAACTGAATCGTATTTAGAGATCAAGGTAGCCCCCCGTTGTTGTAGGATTTCAGAAACATACATTTCTTTAACGTAGAAACAAAATATTCTTGGTCAGCGATTATTCCTGCTTCACCTTCCCGAGTAGACGAATACATAAAATACCGGGTCAACATTAAGGGTGCGGCTCCACTGACGCGGAGCGGAGCGGAGCTGTGGGAGCTCGGCCAATGAGACCGCATCACAGTGTTTCGAATTTTGAATTTGAAGAATGTAATTGGTCAATTTTGCACAGCTTCGCTCCGCTCTGCGTCAGTGGAGCCGCACCCTTAATACTGGAAACATTTCTCGCGCATCAAATGATCATTATAATCAAATTAACGTATTTAGTATCTGAAAAGAAAGGAATAGGGAAAAATTACTCCAATTAATGGTACGATATAATATATCTAATGCCGAGTGTACCTGTAGTCATATCATCAAGTTTTACATTGTTTGGAATCATGACAACTCGTTCCTTGTCAGCACATTGTACAGTCACATCATCACATCATCAGCCTCTGATGGACGTAGTCCATCTCATCTCAGTCCACTGATGGACGTAGGCCTTAGGAGGTAAAAGCCCATAATCGCCACGCTAGTCAAGCGTCTTCACTATGATGACGCCTATCATCAATCTTGTATCAAAGAATAGTCAGTGCCACTCCCTTAGTTGACTCTTACTACACCCGTGGGAAGAGTTGAAGTGGTGGTGGTGGTGAAAAGTGCATTCTTTCTGTCTTCACCACACGGCCGAGTATACACGCAAAGTATACATACGCAATCTCGTCGCGTTTGTATTTTAATAGTGTTTATTTGTCAACAGAGGTGTGGCTCTTGGCGTCAGACCAATTTCAAGTCACGGAAGTTGATGTCATGTAAAACGATATGATTGTCTGACAGCAACTGTTACTGAACTTGTTAGGTTAGATGTGAATTTACTTCAGAACATTCACCTCTGGTACTGTCTTGCTTGTGTAACCACTGATCAGTGCACGTGAAACTATTAGGAAAAAATCATCAAATATGAAATAAAAAAAAACAAAGATCGACTTCAACCGATTTCTCCAAGATCCCGTCATCAGACACCGACATGGTGCCAACGGGACCATCTAGGGGTTATACACGTTAAGCTTTGTTGAAAATATTAGATATAAGGTGGATTTACACTAAACGAGCGAATGCTCATTATTTCCCAACTCTACGAAATTCGTTCGCTACACAAAACGTAATTCGTCGAAATTCGTTGATTTCGTAGAGTGGGGGATAGAATAATGAAAAGAGCATTGGCTTGTTTGGTGTAAACCCACCTTAAGGAACACATCACACATCCTCAGCCTATTACAGTCCACTGCTTGACATAGGCCTCTCCTATTACTATTTGCGTGCGGACGCATTAGGAGGTTATCCCCATAATCGCCATGCTCGGCAAACGAATTTGCGATCGAAGTAATGTAATGTGTCCATTACGATGACGCTGCTGTCCGTCATCAACCACTAATAACTAATAAATGAATGGTCAGTGACACTACAATCCCTTAGTCTACTCTTACGACGCCCATGGATATAGTTGCCATACTTGGGGTGGTGACAAAATGTTTCTTACTGCCCTCGACGGCCAAAGGATTATAAAACTTGTAACTTTTAATAAAGTAAGTAGTAATACAAGCGAAAGTCCTTAATCCAATTAACGGTATTAAATAGAGACATGTATCACAAATTACAAGCTTTTGAAACACGGGCCCCAGCACGAATTTATTTACTAAGACTGTTTCAATATGGTTTTTGAGATTTTGGTTATAATCATCATTATAATATAAAAATTTGTATACTTCCGATAAATTACAGTGTAGCTATACAAATAAGTATCACCATAAGAAGCTAGTGTAAATATTAATTAATAATAACTACAACTGCATATTTTATTATATAATTGAGGCTTTTATCAAGGTATTATGATTACGAGTTTATTCTGTTCATTGTAATTGTACCTATTTAATGTATTATTTTTTTGTATAAGTAACAATAGTTCCTTGAGTTTAAATGTAAACTACTTAGTACCTACCAAAACTAGTACCAAATCTAGATTGTGAATTTTTAAATAAATGAAAATACAAATTCCTTTATTTAAAACAATATCTTGATTCGTTATTAATAGATGGATACCTACTTAGAAATTAATTCGATTTATATGATTACTTAGTACAATTGGTATAATTACCTACTTAATGTTCCTATACAATGTCCCTGTATTTTAGTTAATAAAAATAATTTTACATTTATTTTATTTTATTCTTAATGCATAACACTTAGTATATAAGGACCCTATCAATGATTCTCAAACTTTCGTAGCAGGACCCAGGGATCGGAACCGGTTTTTTAGAAAAACCTCCAAATAGCTCAATATTTTAAAATGTTTTTCTCTCTTTATTAGTATTCAACATTTTATGTAATTATTAACATCATATTTTTCAATTACTCCATTAACAAAAAAAATATAAACCGAAGAACGAAAAAGAACGGAATTCGAACCGTTCTTTTGTATGGAGCAAAAACCGTTATCCGATCCCTGGCAGGACCTACTCTGGGCAAAAAATTATACCTAAAGGCCCGGACCAGCGGCGAGCGAATCCATGAGTTGGAGCGGGATGCCGATATGGGTACCTCTCGCACGTATGGTTTTCCGCTAACCTGGTCGCTTTAGACCAATGTCGTGGCCGCGTCATAAATTAATAAGGTCGATTACAAAAAAAAAGTACGTCAAGTGCAAAAATAAGTATCGAAAGAATCCGCTCATAAATATGTTACGACGTTCTTATTACACAGAAAGAGTAGGTACACTGGGACATATTTTTGAACATTTTTGTGACCACCTTATTTTGTCTTTGACTGTACATAGTTAAGGGCTTCATCAAAACAAAAATCACGATCGCGTCAATTGTATTACGAAAGTTAGTCAGTTACTCTGTCCAACAACCTTCGGCAGTTTAGTAAAAGGGGGTTTTAAGAGATATAGGTTTGTATTGTTGATCGCTTATAGAAAATTTGTATTCGTCGCCCTTTTTCAATGTCCAAAGTTGTTACACTTCGTAAGACAAAAATTATGACGTTAAATTTTGTTTTCATTAAATGCCTTTAACTATGTTAATTTTTTTGCAATTCACCTTAACACTCCCTCCATGAAGTGTTGCCTCCCTGTCACATTTATATACGAATTAACGAGTGCGAGAGAGAGGCAATACTTCGTTCGTGGTTTGACAGTATCTGTCAAATAAATGTTAGCTCTATCTTTTTTTTGACTGATGACCTAAAATAAGGATATCCTAATAATTTTAACTGATGGATACTTTTAACTGAGGATTGAAAGATTAGCCCTTAATCGATTGCCATTTACTTTAGAGCTTTAGAAATTAAGCTTTTCCTTTCCAACAAATTAGCAAATATTCGCAAATAAACTCTAAATTGATCAAAACATATCATTCCAACCTGACTCACTGTTGCCATCTCCTATAAGGCATTCTGTGGGAAGCCGCCGACCTTGCCACCACTTCTACAGCCACACCTTCACAGTATTACTTAAATTGAACCTTATTTTTCTAGCGATAATTGCTAGGATACATTTCACGAGCTGCAAAGTTAAGTTTGTACAATTGTATATGGAACACTTATGTCATAGGCTGGACAAAAGTGCTCAATGAGATTCAGTTATTAATGTCATAGGGAGCTTTAGGAACTAACAGAAAATGTTTAGTAACTTGTGGACTTTATTGAATTTGTAATAGGGTCTAATATGTCTGTTACAAGGACCATGGAATGAAAAAGCCATGGCCTAAACCTGGTTTGGCAACATTGTTGTCAATTTTGGCAACTTTCAGCAACACCAAGGCAGCCTTTTCATGGTTAGACGTTGATTGACAGATTCAAAGCCTAAAATGTAATGCATTTTTGGCTATGCAATTATTGTAAACGATTTCGATTTCGAACAGGTGTGCAAACACTGCAAACTGCTGCACACTGGAGTACCTTTCAAGAAGCTAATGGACGTCTGTGACCTCAGGAAGCATAGATAACAACGATAGACGTTAAGGTTAAGGTGCGTTCAAACTAAAAGAGCATTCGCTGTTCTAACCTCCCACTCTACGAAATTCGATCGGTACACAAAACGTGATTGGTTGATTTCGTAGAACGGGCGCTAGAACAGCGAATGCTCTTTTGGTTTAAACGCACCTTTAGACAACACGTTGCACTTGTTCGTACATAAGAGAACAAAAATTCAGTATTTTTATTTTTCATGGCTTGACACGACCTCTTTGGAGACCAAAATAAATATCTCTCACGACCACTTTAACCCTTAATAGGGCAATGGTAATATATTTACCACCTCATTTTGAAACTTATTCTGTCAATGAATATGTGTCAAACCCAATGAAATTTAGGTGTGACTGATGCCTTATTAAGGGTTAGTGAAGGTAAAAATGTTATTATGCAGTCGGAAACAAGATACCCCCTTGTACCTACATAAACGTCTCCTAAAGTTAGGAGTTTAAGGATTAATTAATAATGAATAAGGGGGATGGTACTAAACTGTATAGTTGTCTGTGCTCTAAAAACTCCTGTTTACTTTAAACTTCTATCATCGCGTATCTACTTTTACTATATTAAATCTATTCTTTTATGTTCATATAAACGTGTTATCCTTGACATGGTGCCGAAATCAGGGAATGACCCAGGGACCTTTAGATTTATATCGCTTTTTAGAATGTTTAAAAACGGTTGATTTTTTTATTCGTTCCAACCTACAACTAGGTGCTACTATAATTAGAATTAAGGTTCATTCAGACCAAGCGAGCATTCGCTATTCTAAGTATTCTAACCCCCTACTCTACGAAATTCGGTAGTTACACAAAACGTGATTCGTTGATTTCGTAGACTGGGGGAATCCTCGTTTGGTCTGAATGCACCTTTACTAAGAATTACTCCTTATGAAATGAAACTAAAACTTACTAAACTAAAAAAATCCTCTGAAGACGGGATCTACACTTTGAATAACACTGGTATATTTTTCTAGTGCGATTATGATACTATTCGCAAAGCCGATTTATTCTGTATGGCTTACGAAATTAATAAGAATAAAAAAAGCCTATATAGATACTAATTGTCAATCACTGTATCAGTCCACTGCTGGACACAACCACAACCCTCTCCCATGACATTATACGCAATGAGGGTTTTTGATACTTTTTCTGCCGCTATGGGGAGGTGAGATGGCAGCACTGAGCCGACCGTTTAACGAACTGTCAAAATAAATACGCGCATTTAATTTTCAACATATTTATAGGTTTATTTATTCTGAAAACCATTACTTCAGCCATATTGATACCTAAAATAAATAAATAAAATAGTTCCAAGTCAATTCTCATGAAATTAACGTTAAAAGTTAACGTTAATTTCAATTATTTTAATTAAAGTTAAAGTAATTATTTTTAATACCAGTGCATTTGCGCGCCTATTTTATAGCTCCGTCTTCAGTTCGATGACCGCGTAATAGTCGTAATCCATTACAAAATCAATTCTCTTCCAAATAAAATAGAATTTCAATATTTTAGGCCCAGGTGCCTATGAATAGTATGAATCTGACAGTTGTCGAGACCAGGTGCGTACGAAGCGCCGCCTGGTGGCAGAAAAATTATCGAAAACCCTCATTGAACTCTGCACGGTAGGTACTATTAGTCTGTTACCTATGCATGTATCAGTCAGTACCAGTAGGTACCTAAGTAAAATATTGCCCATAAAAAGTGTAGACACGTACCTACGTTGAAAAAGTAGCGAAAATAAAGCAATAATCGTAACATTCCTTAATCATTATGCAGCCACGCCCACTTATATTGCTCGATTTTATAAATAAATTGATTTCAAAAGTAGCGCCATAATATTTCTAATCAATGTCTGTAAAGTACAAACACCGAACGATAATTAAATGCGATTTCCTGTAGATTGCGGCTTTATATAAATCGATTGAGTTTGTTACACTCTGCAATCGGCAATGCGTGGCAATGCACAGAAAATCGTATGTGATCTTTACCACAAGAATAATTTCATAGAATCCGCGGCGCTCGGGAACTTCATTATCCGCAATCGAGGATTTGTCTCTGTCGCTCTAATGACCCCGTCGTTGGAGTGACAGGGACAAATTCTCGAAATTTACGCAGTCAGTGGCCCTGATTACCCGCGCAAGTTGATAAAACTGGCTGATTGCTGGAACATTCGCGAAAAAAAAACAAAACACCTAGTACGACACGTGAGGGGTAACGCACATGAAACGCACAAACACATTGTTTATATTCAATGTCAACGTAAATTACAATTTATTACTAATGGAATAAGGTATATTGAGCGCTGTATTGTATATTTTATCAAGATATGACCCTTATACACGTGAATTTTTATCTCATTTGTTTACATGTGATTTATTGTATCGTCAGGTTAAACTTTTTATTATTAAACATATATCTCGATTCCAATTTTGCAATATTTAGGGCCTGTTTCACCAAGTTAAAATATATTCTGGCAGATAAATGTTACTTGTCCTTTTGATCCTTAAATGACTATTTGGTCTTCCTATTTTGTTACCATTATTTTATATGATTATTTTATATAGGTATTACATTATTTTGTATACCCAATTACGAGAGTCCACAATTTATAAAACCTTAAACCGTAAGTAAAACATCAATAATTAAATTTGTGTAAATAAAAAAGTTGGTAACAAAAAAGGAAAATGGTAACTCACGCATTTAGCGCTAATAATCGTGTATAAAATGTTTGAATACTGCTCATTTATGATTAATGACGTAGCATTGATGTAGCGGAAGTAAAAAAATATATAAGTAGATAGTTAGATACCTAATAACCGTGAGTGGATTAGAAAAAAACGTCCCACTTTGTCGCTTGCCATTATTAAAGCGCGCTTAGACATTATTAAAATTGGTATAATTATTACCTACTTAATGATCCTGTACAATGTCCCTGCATTTTAGTTAATAGAATAATTTTATAGTACCGACAGTACCTACTCATTACCCATTCAAATCCCGGTCCTTATATCGACGTTTATCATGAACAACGGTGTATTCCTAAATAGTACGCGCCTGCAATTGGAATTCTAGTACTTCATTGTTAGAATTCAAATTACGACAAGGATGAGATGCAGCGTTGTTCATGATAAGCGTCGAGATGAATACATATACTTATTATTATTTATAAATCAATGTCACGTAGGTAATTTTCTTACCTACTCGTATCGCAAAAAATATTTATTTAGCAATGCCTGAATTAATACATTCTAAATTTAGTTTTATATGCTTTACTATATCTTATCAGTCATAACAATTAGTTTATAAACCAACTAAATTGAAATACTGTAATAATTAACGAAATGGTCTATCAAACAACTTAAATTTTTCCTTTACTACTAAAATAGCAAACCTCTAATTTTCATTACCATAAAGTTCAATTTCGCCTATTTCTACCCAGTTAACGACAACACGAACAGCATTCAAGGAATTTGTAATGGGAAAGATCAGTCTAGCAAATATCAAAAATATTCTAAATTTAAAATGAAGCGTAACTGACGACTATAAAGCTGACATTCGATTGTCAGTGCAAGTGTCTTTGAACTCAGTCGTATAGGCGGTACCGTTGGGAATTGGGACCCGCATGCGCGGTCACGTTTCTCGTACACGTGACGCTGGTCGCGCACGTTTGAGGCCGGCTGTGTTGCCAGGATAATGACGTTTTTCGAAACTTCTAGTAATAGTAGTAAATAGTGGTATTATTGTCTTACGTCACGTATTTGATAACATTTTTGTGATAATCTTATATATGACTCTGTAGATAGGTAAATACATTTTCAAGATTATGAAT
>JALPQI010009636.1:0-40172 GCA_025490895.1 Thaumatotibia leucotreta | reverse complement strand
AAAAGACAATGGCGACAGATCTACAGTTACGCTTCTATTCAATTCTCAGATCAGATATGTAGCGATTGATTGCTTCGTAACCGATTGTGATTAAGCGGTCCTTCGAGCCGCATCTGCGTGCATTCAGATCTAGGATTTGAAATGTAGACTGAATTTAGCATAGATATATGAAAGAGAGAGATTTGTAACGAAGCGAAATTGTAATGAGTCTCGGTGTCTCCGAGGTCGGGCCTTTGCCACGCTGTGATTGGCTAAAGCGCTACCATACGACGCGGCACTAGAGAGGAGGCTACGTCGATAAATTATTATCCATAGAAATTTGATAAGGCCGGAATATTAAGAAAAACATTAAAATCGATCTATCATTCAATAAGAAATGAATACAGATTAAAATATTGCATTGGACGATGTATCTAATCTTTATAAACATATATTTGAATATGAATATGAACAAAGCGATTTATTAACGACTTTATCTTAATTGTGGCTGGGAATCAAATGAACAAATAATTATTTAGATGGTTGTACCCTTAATAAACATAATGTTATCAGCCGTTTCCGAGATGGTCACATAATTAAATAAAACAATTTCAACCTTTGACAACGGTTATTGTAAAAGGCTCAAAATAATAATACGCGATATAATCTACATATATTGTTTTACCTTTATGAAGATAAGATATTGATACAAAGGTAAATATGAAAGAAAAATTGAATATAATCAAATACATCAACAATTTATCGACCCTATTTGTCATCGGCACGGTCAGTCGTACCTCTAGTTCACGGCCTGCTCGCAGCGGCCGTACCAAGAAATGACAGTACGGTTGTGAATATCGCTAGCAATTGGATACATTGCACGGTCGCTTACCAAATTGCAACTTGCTTGCTATTCTAAGCCGTCAATGTAAAACGCACATACAATTTGTCACTGAATAGTTCAACCAATTGGTACGCCCAAGTAAAATCATTATGACATTTATGTCAGCGGTTTGTTGTTGTATATTATTTGTAAAAATACGTGGTTTTGTCAAATAATAACTAAAAAAATCAATACTTTCATGTGGTACGTGACTCAATAGTCCTTGAAATGTTTATTTACACTCCTATTTTTACAATAAATAACGGCACAAATCGGCATTTTGCGGATATGTCCGAGCTCATTCTGCAGTCGCGGGTAAGTTGCGATTAGCTCATAGGGCGCGCATCTGTCACACTATAAAGGCCTATCGGCCATAACGCTGCGACATGTTCCATGCCTCCGTTAGCTATCTATACTGATCTGTGGAATTTAGATATAAAATTTTTAGATAGTGTTTGGCGTTTTGAACGGATAATTTTAAGGAACGTATGTATTTGATATAGTAATTTTGGATTATTTTTCATGTCAAAATCAAATCAAATTTAGTCAATGATATTCGACACTTCTGAAGTGTGCCAACTCTTCCCGTGGGTGTCGTAATAGTCGACTAAGGGAAATAAGTGTCACTGACCATTCATAAAAATTGACGCAGCATCATCATAGTGGACACACTGCGATCGTTTGCCCGACGTGGCATGTAGGTCTCAATGCGTAGGTAATAGGATAGGCCTATATCCATCTAAAGACTAACCTAACTAAATGAGTAATAAGACTCATACACGTCACCTGAAGGTGCATTTATACCAAACGAGCATTTTCGCTCATTCTATCCCCCACTCTACAAAATTTGTTCGTTACACAAAGCGTGATTCGTCGAAATTCGTTGATTTCGTAGAGTGGGGGAAAGATTGAGCGAATGCTCGTTTGGTCTAAATGCACCTTAACTTAGCAAGCCGCCAAGTATTGTTTGTCCGTTTTGCTCTTATAGGTATATTGATTAGACCGAAAGGGACAAACAATACTTAGCGGCTTGCTAAGTTAGGAGACGATTATGAATCCGTGGATTGGATAAGCATTAGCGTAAGATAGGTGTGTGGTGACGGCAATAAGAATACATTTGTCACCACCCCAACTCCTCCTGCGGGTGTCGTAATAGTCGACTAAGGGATTGAAGTGTCACTGACCACTATTTGATAAATATTGATGATGGGCAGCAGCGTCATCATAGTGGACACATTACTGCGATCGCCAATCCGCTTGCCCAGCGTGGCGATTATGGACATTTACCTCCTAATGCGTCTATACGCATAGTTAATAGGAGAGGCCTACGTCCAACAGTGGACTATCATAGGCTGATGATGATTGATGATGATGAGGTGTGTGCATTTGTGTGAGTGTGTGTGTAATGTTTCAGTCATTTAATATTTCTTGTTGTTCTAGATAGGGTAATATTGATTTATTTCCATTTGTTGTAGGTGTGTTATATTTGTCGGTATCATTGAATTTGATTAATAATCCGTAATAATAGTTGATGTGTTTGTATTTTGATGTAGAATGTTTTGAATAAATAAACAGGACTGTATGATGTTGAAACGATAATTATGAAAGTAAATGTGTCAATAATTTTGTTCCAATACGATATATTTTTATGTAAATACTAAATATCAATAATTTTACTTGCGTATGTGATCTCAGTGAGTGAGTGGACACATTACTGCGATCGCCAATCCGTTTGCCCAGCGTGGCGATTATGGGCATTTACCTCCTAATGCGTCTATACGCATAGTTAATAGGAAAGGCCTACGTCCAGCAGTGGACCAAGATAGGTTAATGATGTGATGTTATGATGAATAATTAATGTAACTTTTCCTATTCTTTCCTTATTTTACTTCATTGACTTATTGTTGACTATCATGTTGACTTTGGCTTAAATACTCCAATCATCATTAACGTAATCAAAATAATGTACATAATCAAGCCCAAACAGAATTACTCAATTACTCATTAAACACACTCAACAACATGGACGTAGTAGTATGTTTATTTTCGCGGCATTTTATGAGGCGGGTGATTCCAAAGACGTTTCGGTCAAATAAGAGAATTGAATTTTTTGTCATGTCATAGTTTAAGAAACGCGTGTTTATGTATGTAGGTCGAAACTTCGAACCTATAGAATTGACCGACGTGAATGGAAAGAACGAATGAAAAGTGACGACGAAGTGTACATTTAATTACTTCACGCATTGCTACTGTTATTTTGAAACTTTGGTTATATTGAACCGTTAAATTGTTAATTAGCTTAAACCTGGGTTAAAATATACAAATGTTTCGATTTTCATACGGATAACATGTGACGATATGAAAACAACCCTGTAAGATTGATACTTACATAAGCATATATTGAACTTTCTTTGCGTTTGGTTAATGAGAAAGTCACAACATTTTAAGCCGCGTTTCTACTTAGTGTCCTGAGCGAGCATTCGTTCGTTCTGGGGCAGATGCTGCGACCATTATTATATATAACTTGGACGTCTAACGCCAGCTCAAAAATGCCCCCAAAAACAATTGTTCAATTGTGCAAAGATGGGCAGAACATAGTGCTTTTCTTAACACCGCGCATATTTCGACGCAACATCTTTGACAAATGTTTATAGAATAAATACATCCAATCAAACTTTGATGGACTAATCACAAATATTATTAAATGACGGTTTAAGTTTTTATAGGTTGATATTAAAATTCACTACCGTAATGCATTGAAAGGGCGTGACAATTGTCAACTAAAATTCAAGACCGTTTTTAAAGGTAATTTAGAATGGCGTGCGGCTTCCGTGTTTTATTTGTTCGTAAGGCAGATGAAAACAGGATTTCACATAGCAAAATGTCCGTTCATCAAAACGTCAGCCCACGAACAAGTGAAGAACACTAAGTGGTAATCGTAGACGTCGTTTTTCCAATACAGTGAGTGTTGCGAGGTTTGGTAAGTATAACGGCGATTTCCGATATTGGCAGTTACATTGGTGTTCAAAACCACTCGACTCACTCGACACTCGGTTAGATATAATAATACATGGCCTGATAATACTATTATTTTGGCACAGTTCCATGTCGCCTCGTATATGAGGGGACATACTATTTTTGGAACCTCGGCATCGTGAAGAGATATATTGTGCAAGGCCAAAGATTCAAGGTTGGATTCTTCGCTCTGTGATTTTTGTTTAGTTCAATATTCTATGAAAAATCTATGATTATATTTATTATTTTGATAGTAATTATATTTAGTTACTATTAAGTTGATAATAAACATGGAGGCTAAAAAAATGAAATGAAATGAAATAAAATTTATTTACGACAAGCACAATAAACATATACCTACACATCTTACAAATAAGCACACAACAAGAGCTTGCCATAAAAGGGTCACAACTCGGCATGTAGCTGGCTAAGCCAGCGCTGTTTTTCCGTTGTGACCCACCAGGTATAACTAAATACTAATACATTTTGACACTATTAGTATGACTTAAAGCGCATTTTTTCGAACGTTTCAATCGCTATCACCCCGGTGGCAGGCTTTGATAGGGCACACCAATCCCTTCAGAGATGTATGAAATTTTGGATATCTTGGTAGACGTAGTTGACAACTATCAATACCCACGGAAATCGGGTAATAATGTTGTCACCGAAGTCACAGCGGATGGAACGCTCAAGGAAATACCCTAATACGCTCTATTTGCCACGTAAATTGAAATTATTGAGAACCTATTATGTCAGTACTGATGTTGTAAATGCAATCTTCACGGAGAAACAGTGCCTAAATATCGAGTGCTCAATCATTTTAATTTACATGGCAAATATTGCGTTTTAAGTCATATATTTAATTTGCAGATGAAGTCAGCAGCAGCTAGTGATAAAATACACAAAGAAATGCCCTCACCCCGGTTCGAACCCAGGACGTCTAGCTTTCCAGGCAGGTTTACTACCGACTTAACTACGGGGGCTGTCATAGATTGGATGCGAATTTCTGGCGGCGACGGGTAATCTCAGTTCACTCCATTGAACTAGGCCCACTAAATGGATGCATTTCGCATATCAATTTGACGTTTTAGCACCTGAAGTCTATTCATACGTACTTGTCGTGTTTTCATGTATGGAGTGAAAACATGGACCCAAGATTGACAAAATATAGACTCATTCAAGATGCGTGGTTGCCAAAGGCGTGGTGACCGTAATAAGAATACATTTTGTCACCACCCCAAATCTTCCCGTGACGGACGGATTAAAGAGTCAATGAATATTCCTTTAAAGAAGATTGACAATGGGCAGCAGCATCATCATAATAAATTACACACTGCTGCGATCGCCAACCCGCTTGCCCAGCGTGGCAATTATGGATCTCCTGATGCTGCGTCGATACGCATAGTTGATAGGAGGTCTACGTGCAGTGGTCTGAGAGAGGCTTATAAGGATTCGAGATGTGGTGCTGGTGTGGCGGATGCTCGGGATACCTGGACAAATGTACCAGTGTCTATTCTTACACAGCTAAACATTTAACTTGACTGTCATCTGTTTACGCGTATACATTCATACTTTGGCTACATCATGCGAAAGAGGACACGCGAGAGTACTTGTAGTGATGGGTCGGTCCCAGTAATTTCCTAAACTTACTGTGGGGAAAGTTTTGGAAATATTCCCCATACTGTGTTGGGTAAGTTACCTGGAACGCATCACCACTACGCAAGAGTCTTGAAAAACTGGTCGTGGTTGGGAGCATTTCGGCGGCGAGCAGTAAAGTTTGCCGCTCTGGCATAGATCTAGTTAGATAAAAGCGATGTCTTCAGGACATTTACACGTGAAATCGTGTGAAATAGACGCTAGGCTGGGGGCATTGAAGGCAAGAGAGCCCAAGGGCGTTCACCAACCAGATGGTCTGACTAGGTTAAAGAAGCTACCTTTTTAGGCAAACTCCAGCAGGCGGTGAGGGCTACGATGGACCTGGACCGATGGAGACAGATCATCAAGACAAAACTACGTAGTGATCACGATCCTCAAGTAATGCTGTTGATAGAATACGTTCGAAGTAATTTGTTTGTGTTTATTCTAATGCTTTGCTTATTTTATTTTTATTGTATTACTTCGACAGACTTTTTGTTTAATATGAACGTTTCTTTCTATCCTATTTAAGAGCTTTGATCTTTTCGGTGTAGCTCAAAGCATGCTCTCCACTTTCCTCGGTCCCAAGCCATCTCTTTCAGGTTTTGGTTACGACGTGACTTTCACGTTCTTCTTGATGTGTTCATTGTAATTTCTCCTTGGTCTTTCTCTTCCACGCTTTCCTTCAATCTTTCCCTCCACTATGCATTTTAGGAGATTGTCATGTCGTATCAGATGGCCCAACATCCTTCCTTTTCTGTTATTTATAATGTCCATCAATGGCCTCCTCTTTTTCACCCTATCTAACACCTTAATTCATCTGCGTGTTCGTTACCCTTTGTGTTTTTCACCTGATGATCTCGGCAGATCAGCGCTGGCTTGCGCCAGCATCATGCTGAGTTTTGTAAGTATATTATATGTCTTTGTTTAGTTAAATGTTACAAAATCTACGAATAAATGATTCTATTCTATTATTTTCTATTTTGGTAAGGAATAGATCCAAGAGAGAGTTATTGTTAGTAGGGTCTATAAACAATTCTAAATCATTGGGAGCTGCCTCCTTAGTTCAGTCGGTAGTGACCCTGCCTACGACCATGGAGGTTGATGGTTCAAATCACGTTGAGGGTATTTATTTATTTATTTATCAAGAGTATTTGCTCCTTCGGTATTTGTTCTTTGCCAACTAGGATACGAAGGAAGGAATTAATATTAGGGTATCTTCATAGTTGAGATAGAATATTTACTGCCAAATAAACATAATTTTATTATCGACTAAGCCAACAGTATGCAAATTTATTAGATACTGCATTACATTTGAAGTTTATTTGAAAGCTGCCGTAAATCATTGTGTTTACTAATAATGGTTTGAATGTAGATGTTACAAACTGCAGTAAACGTCAAATGCGAACATTTTCATTGAACTCTGTAATACATAAACATGCGTTTAGTTTCTAGATTTACGACAAACTGATTCTTGGCTCCTATTCTCGTTCAATGTGTTTATTTCTTTATAAAGTGGAATTAAATTTCAATTTGCAATGCAATGACGAGAAGTTTCCGTAAATTGAGAATTGAGAGCAGCCGAAAATCGAACACAGTGGCGCGAAATTGGGGAGGCCTATGTCCAGCAGTGGACTGCAACAGGCTGATGATGATGATGAGTGGGTTAAGTAGATCATTTGACCGGCCGGAGAATACAAATTTCGTTTAGGTTTGGTCAAACGTAAACAAAATTTGTATTATGTTTCCTCCTACTTCTAATCAAAATTGTCAGCCTCCGATCTCCGTAACCTAGTTAGTATACTAGGTAGTGATGCTGCCTTCGAAGCTGGAGATTCTGGGTTCGAATTCTGGTTTATCAGTATAAAATGCCGTCGTCAGAAATATTTCAACTGTATTTATGTAAATACAAGAACTATTTCAATCTCTAGATCGTATCATTATTCATTGGCCACAAAAAACATGAAACAAGACTTTTTAGTTTAATTCTATATTTCTTTTCTAAGAATTTCTTTATCCCTAGATAAATCTTATCCCAAAATTCTAAATCTAGAGCCTTTCTTTTATTACGAGTAAGATTAAGAGTGCAAGAATAATATTTTAACTAAGAGTTTTTCAACCGAAATTAAGAGTATCAATCCCAAGAATAAATAAAAAGTAATCTAGTACAATGGCTTTCTTCTTTGTAATGAAAAATACATTATAGTACCTACTTCATAAGAAGTATGAAACTTAACGTAAGAGAAAAACGAAGGTTGTAGGTGATTCTAATTTCAAATTTCAAATTTAATTTCAAATTTAAATTATTTATTGCGATTCATGTTGTACAATAAGGTCTTAAGATTAGTTACACAGTTCAAACATGAGCTCTGATAGAGCATAGCAATTTCATTAAAACTAAATATTATATAACACGATTTTTACAAATATAAACAATACATTATTCTAGAAATCATAAATGTCATATAAATACCCAATCAATAATTTAATTTAATTTAATTATTATACAGAATGTCAATATTAAATACAATTTTTATGTTCATTCAGAAGTTCATCTATGGTATAATAAGCTTTATTTAATAGGTAAGATTTTAATTGCATTTTAAATTTACGTGAATCATATATGTCCTTGATTTTATTTGGCATTTTATTAAATATTTTTACTGCCATGGCAAACGGGCCAGAGCTAACCATTTTCATTGTTGTGGCAGGTAAGGCTAGTTTTTTTCGAGGTCGCAATGATGGTCCGTGTGAGTACTGAGGAAATAGTGATGTATTATTTTTTACAAAAATAGCAGCTTCTAGGATGTATATTGACGGCAGGGTTAAAATTTTTTGTTCAATGAAGTATGGCTTGCAACTTGTCATATTATCCTTATTAACTAGGATTCTTAGGCAGCGTTTTTGGAGCTTAAACAGTTGTACAGCATCAGAACTATTACCCCACAATATAATTCCATATTGCAACCATGCATGCGCGTAGGCATAGTAAGCACAAGTAGCGGTTTTTAAGTCGGTGCATTTTTTCAACTCATAAAGGGCGTAGGTGAATCGGCTCAACTTAAGAGATATTTGATGAACATGCTCTTTCCAGTTTATAGCAGAGTCGATATTAATTCCTAACAGTGAAGCTGTATCTACACACTCCATTTTCGTATTCTCGAAGCTATAGTTTATATCTAGGCTGCGCTTTTGGTAGGGTTTAAATTCTATAAGTTTAGTTTTGGTGAAATTGATTTCAAGGTTATGTTCGTTTAGCCAATTAACAATATCAGAAATAATTTTATCAAGATGATTTTTTAGCGTAATATTATTATCGCACGAGATCACCAATGATATATCATCAGCAAAAAGTATGCTAGAACAATTTATTATTTTCGAGGCAAACCAATCGTAGGGTAAGCCCCTTACACCAATTCTAAAAAACGTTACCTACTTATTTCATATTTTATGTTTAAATAATATATCATTAGACCACCAAACCCCTCCTGCGGGTGTCGTAAGAGTCGACTAAGGGATTGAAGTGTCACTAATCATATTTGATTAAAGATTGATTATGGACAGCAGCGTCATCATAGTTGACACATTACTGCGATCGCCAATCTGCTTGCCCAGCGTGGCGATTATGGGAAATGTGTCTACTATGATGACGCTGCTGCCCATCATCAATCTTTTACTAAAGAATGGTCAATGATTCTTGAATGCCTTAGTCGACGTTTACGACACCCCCGGAAAGAGTTGGGGTGGTGACAAATGTATTCTCATTGCCTGATGGCATATGGTGCCATGGATGCCCTATGGTGATCCATACGGTACATATTTATACAGGGTGGAACGGAACGACGATCTTTCCCGCTACCGACCGAGTCTACCAATCATTACGATGAACTTTCAGTATGGGACCAACATCGAAAACGCACATGGAAAATTGACTTTTCCATACTATTGAGCTCTAACTAATCAGTCACTTTGTATGAGGGGTTACTTTTTTTTAAAGATATTTCGATGTTGGTACTGTACTGAAAATTCATTGTAATGGGTAGACTCGGTCGGTAGCGGGAAAAATCGTCATTCCGTTCCACCCTGTATGTACCTAAATAATTGCAAATTGACCTATTTCTTCTGAAAAATACGGACATAAAATTAGAATAACAGTTACCTTAAGTGACCGATTGACGACAATATACGATAAGTATCGGAACTAGTTAATAGTTAAACTGTACATGATTCACTCTGAACGATCTAAGTTTGGGAAGCTTAGGCAAATAACTTGGCGATACACAACGTAGTTTGTTATTGATAAATCGTTCTAGTAGGTAAACATCGATTGTTGATGTATCTGTCTGTGCGCGGAAAATGAAGGAATCTGGCAGCAAGACATGACCAATGTTTCACGTTTGTATAAGAAAAAAAAAATGATTTTTTAAAGGCCTATTACGTTGATGAAACATACCAATTTTCATAATTTTATCTCAACTACGAAGCTCAATGACTTTTAAAAACGGAATATTAGATGAAATACAAAAATAAGAATTTTACATTTCAAATTTTTATGTCTAAACTGAAGTGGCAGTGGGCGGGACACATTGCGCGTAGAACCGATAGCCATTGGGGCCGAAAAGTTCTCGAGTGGCGGCCACGTACCCGAAGGCACAGCGTGGATAGGCCCCCCACAAGGTGGACTGATGACCTGGTGAAGGTCGCAGGAGTCCGCTGGATACGGTCATAGTGCCATCTTTGGGGGAAGCCATTGTTCAGCAGTGGACGTCTTTCGGCTGATATGATGACGATTTGATGATGATTATCGGGTACCTATTAGGCGCACATTAATAAAATTAGCCGGGCAGCGTTGTACTATACGCAACAATGGATTCAACCTACAGACAGTGACACTTTTGCTCTTGCTTATTCTGTGACATACAGCGTGTGTATTTGATACGGGCAAATATTTTAGTGGCGATTACTATCGGACCTAGGGAACCTGTTTACATAAATTTCTTTAGGAAATAATGATGGCGGAGGGCTTTTATGACTCGAGTTAGCATTCCACTTACCGACCGTGATGTATACAATGTTTTATCATTTCCTCACACTTGCCGACAAAAAAATAAATTTTAAAACATAATATTATTAAATGACGTACTGACATTTCTATTACTCCCTAGGGAATTTCACTTTTCTATTACTCCCGCTATGCACGCAAGCAATGGCGCGCTTAGACAGCAAGTGTGATGAAAAGGTATTTTTTTCATACAAAATAATCGAGCACGCAATGTATTAAGTCCACTAGTAGCCACATTACGTAAAGTAGATATAAGTATCTAAACGTCATACGAGTCTCGTGCTCATGTCAGTTGGGCGCCATACATTGCTGCTTGGTTGCACTTTAGAAGAATCATTACACCTTATTACCACCAAAATTTTACGAAATGATTATCTTCTACGACTCGTCGGATCAGATATTATAGCTGGATTAATTATTCGCCCGTATCAAATACTCACGCCGTATAACGCAGTATATCCACATTTAAAAGACCTGCCATCCGTAAACAAAATGAAATCCAAAATTGCGAGACTGAAGGATTTAATGTCACGTCTTCATGTTACGTGAAAACGCCCGTAGATTGTAAGTAACATTTGTAACATGTCACGCGAACTGACAGACACATCCAAAATAATTAAGAACATGAGAGCAACGTACCGACAACCTAAAGGACGGACACATTGGGGAGACCTTGTACCATTCGTAATAACAAGTTAAATTTAAATAAATAAATATCTTGGGACATCTTACACAAATCGACCTAGTCCTACGGTAAGCTGAATTAAGGCTTGTGATGTGGATACCAAGCGATGATATATAATAGATATTTAAACACATAAATACACACACACCTGACACACAAACCTGGAACCTCTACCAACGTAGGCTTCAGAGAC
Source organism: Thaumatotibia leucotreta (assembly GCA_025490895.1). Lineage (NCBI taxonomy): Eukaryota > Metazoa > Arthropoda > Insecta > Lepidoptera > Tortricidae > Thaumatotibia > Thaumatotibia leucotreta. Next base: position 28,720 of record JALPQI010009636.1, on the reverse strand, counting down.
TGACAAAATATGAATAAAACTCGCAACTTAGTTAAAAAATACAATACTTAATCAAAACATTTTAGCTTACAGTACCTGCTTTAACCTGAAATATTTCTAGCTAGTACAAACTACCCAAGTTCACCCTACAGCAGTTTATCGCACACATGTAAGCATAATGGTTAAGCGCGAACAAAATTAGCCCATTAAAATTCGCCTCGTGTGTATAATGTCGGTAATATGTTAGTAAATAATGAGGCTGGCGTCAAATATATGTGAGCACAAGTTGACTTATTCCATTGGAATAAAGTTGAAAGTTTTTATGATGGTTTGTACAATGGGTAGTCAAAATTATTTATGAGACTATAAAGTATTTTTGCTACTGAAAACGATATATTTGGTGCTTCAATACACCGTGAGCTCTTATAACCCGAAAGATTTAAACCACGCATTTTTGATGTAAAACTAAACAAACATGTTATTCATAAAACTGGCACTTAAAATGAGTGTTAATTTTTTTTTTACAAAAACCTCATTTTTTAAATGTTTTATTTCTCAGTTTTTGACATCGATTAATGAGGTTAGTGAAGCTATTCTCTATATTGGCACCATGGCAACTTTTTTGTTCAATTGGTAATATCTATGAAATTAGGCTATATCCAGAAAAATTTACATGACATTATATTTTCTAAATGTGGTCAGGAATACAGTATTAAAATCGGTCGGGCTTAAACAGCCCACGGTGTATGTTATTTTGTATGACCAAAGAATTTGTAACAATAATCACAGTGTGCAAAAAAGTGTTCTATTTCAGTGCTCCAATATTACAAGATTCTCTATGCTTCGTTGCTCTTTTGGGCCATTCCATATGAAATCATCAGATTCTGATTTAATTCCGCGCTGACTGATTTGTAAACAGTTTGAAAAAAATCAAGGATGATAGTCTTAAGTAAGTTGTACGTAAACCGTCAATACTTTTTTTTTTACTTGCTGCTCATCCAGATGGGGCAGGCTTTAAGTTTCAATTTACCTGTTTTTGAGGTTCCACGAGAAGCGATGTTAATTTGTTTCAGTAACTAATATACATTTTATATATATTTTTTCTGATTCTCTAGTAAACGTATTTTAAAATGTTATTATCAATATGCATCAAGCTATTTTACTTATTCCATCATAAATGTTGAAAGTTTTGTGAATATTTTCAAATTCCGCCCATTTTCTATTGGATTTTGCAGCATGTCTACTGGGCTTAGGGAATTAATATTTTTTTACTGTATAGTACAAGTATTGCTCTCATAAAATAACTGAGGGTTTGATCACAAACTTTTCATTTAGCTGAAAAAAAGAATGGTAAAGTTGGCCATTTTACGAAATTGCTCAACTTTGACTTCAAATTTCATCATGTTTGGCAATATAAAAAAATCCAAAAAGTTATACAAAATATAGTACCAACTCTATTCTATAGGAATCCGTTTCATTTGGTTTGTGTTTTCGATTTCTGTGAGAATTATGATTTTTTTTAATGTCCATTTTTCGGAACTTTTTACGACTATTTTCCGGCGCTGTATGACTTCACTATTTTAAATAAAACACATTAAATTATTCATTACTATATTTTATTAGTCATTAACAACAACAAGAACCTTTATTTAAGTTGCGATGTACGTAATTAAGTATGTCAGTGTGTATGACCCTTGTGTTAATGCACGATTTACGAATTCATGTTCATATCATGCAAAAGTCAGCAAAAAAGCTTGTCACAAATATGTAATGTATATATTTGCGTGTGTGTGTGTGTGTAAAGTATTATTACCTGACTACCTTTACGACATTAACATTTTTGGAGTAGGAATATCTTCCGGCTCGTAAGGTGCCGTTTGAAACTGGCACAAAATTATGATACGACCTGGTATTTTTTATTGTTATCGCATTATTGAATCAATATCATTACTCTTATCTAAAGACAGTAGGCATGTGTAATAAAACCTATAAGTACCCTATTTCAGACGTATTATAAGAGGTGCCACTAGCATTTTCATGCTTACCATCAAGAAAGTGGTGTACCACTTTTTTGGTTGACTGTACATAGTAAACGAGGGAATCAACAATCATAATTTTGTTGTTTATTACGTTTATAAATGTTGTCCGTGATAAAAAAAACATTAACTTAAACAACTACTTTGAAACTTCTTGCTAACTTGTAGATTTCAAAAAATCATATCTCTTTCAAAAATCAATAACACAATATAAATAAAGATGATTTACAAAGAGCAAAGTAAGTTCTTCTCTTCTGTGTACTTTTCAGATCTTTAAACTTTGCCAAACATGGTTTTTTTTTTTAACGTCATAAAAAGCTAATTCTACAAAAATGGTTTTGTAATTTACTGTTTTTTTAAGTTAGAAGAACTAAATTCAAAAATATTGTTAAAGTTTTCATTTAAAGACTATTTGAGCTTGTTAATTTAAAAAAAATACCTGTCTAGACCAAGCGAGCAATCCAATAAAAGCTAGTGAACATCACTGAAAATTAGCAAAATAACATGAAGTTTTAGAAGTTTGTCATACAATAAGTAATAAAAATATACATACTGTAATACATACATGTACAAGTACACATATTAATAATATAGGTATGCTTTACATAAAACCGTAGTTGTTTAATTTTTAAACAGCCTAACAGCCAGATAACATAGGTCTGAAGTTTAAAAATAAATAAATTAATTAAAAATTAAAAAACACGACTGCCGTTTTAAGCGAACTGAAAAGTAACAAATAATTCCTTCTTCAGGTTAATTCTTGTGAGCGTGTCTACATAATAGGCGCTTGTCTCATTACTTACTATATTTTGTTTCGGTTGCAGTCGGGAACCTTTCATTACGGAAAATATAAATATATGGAGGTTCCCCGACTGCAATCGAAGCAAAATATAGTAAGTAATGAGACAAGCGCCTATTATGTAGACACGCTCACAAGAATTAACCTGAAGAAGGAATTATTTGTTACTTTTCAGTTCGCTTAAAACGGCAGTCGTGTTTTTTAATTTTTAATTAATTTATTTATTTGAAACCTTTTAGTGACTCTGGAGATTCTTTAAAGTTGGATAGAATTTCAAAAACCGATTCCGCAGAGGGCTGAAGCTTCGCTCTGGAGGCCGGAGAAGTTCCAATCCCGCTAATTTTGGGCGAAGCCGTAGGGCACGCCGCGTGAGGGCTGAAGCATTACCGGAACCAATGTAAATCTATTTTGAGCGAGTCCGCAGGGCGAGCTTCAGGGTGGGAGGCCAAAAGCCGAGCTCGCGGAGGCCGAACCGCGTCACACCGACATCGGACCGGGCCCAAGCGCGTCGAAATTTAAAGCGGGGCCGAAGGCCGAGCTGCGAGAAAATTGACCTACCATGCTTCTTCTTCTTCAAGCACCCCAGCATCTAAATAAACCGATATCCGTGTAGGGCCCAAGGCACGACGGGCGAGTCCACAACTCCACACGGTCCTCACAACCGTCTCTCTTAACTATTATCGAAATCGAATAATCGAACCAGAGGGCCCAACGGTTTGCATCGAACTCCAGCGAGGACTGAAAGCCGAGCTCCGCGTAGGGCCAGCAGCCAAAAATGGCAGCCAGAGGGGCGCCAGCTTGCGAGGCCGAAGGCCGAGCTACCAAAGCCCAGCACTACCACGTCAGCCGACGGAATAGTGTAACGTTAAAATGGATGCGACGATCGTTTTGACAACCTGCGAAGGCCGTAGGGCGGAAGGCCTGAATCGTCGCTCAGATACAGCTAGCTTGCGAGGCCCGGACCACTGGAGCCAGAGTCCAGAGAGAAGATTTTCACTTAGATGGCCCAAGTGTCACTTTGAAGAAATTTAAAGCAAGGTCGAAAAAGGAGCTGCAAGAAAATTGAGCTACCAAGCTTTTAAATAAGCCCAGCTCCACATAGGGCCGAAGGCCTGGAGCGTCACTATCGGGGTACTTCAAACGCGAACCCGGTGGGTCGGAGGCCCGAAAAGTCAGCCCAAGCGGTACAACCGCCCTTCTTAACTGCCTTAACAATCGAAGCTAGTGCCCAGCTCTACCACACTATGTGATGAAATAATGTAATATGAAAACGAATCGGAGATCCGCAGGCCCAACAATCGTTTCCACAACCTGCGAAGGCTGCAGACCGTGCTCCGCGTAGGGCCGAAGGCCCGAAGTGTCCCCCAAAGGGGCGCCGGCTTGCAAGGCCGAAGGCCAAGCTACCAGAGCCCAGCGCTCCTTCAAAATTAAAACAAATCTCAGGGCCGCAGGCCCAAAAATTTGTTTTGAGAAAATGCGGAGGCTAAAAGCCGAGCGGCGCACTTACCTGTTAGGGCGAAGGCCGAGCTGCGTGAAACTCAATTTACCAGGCAAACCTACCTTCCTTCTTACCAACTCCCCTGCACAAATGTTAAGGCCTAACCCGGCCCTGGAACGGTGGAACCTCCTCCCCCCCCCTCCTTTTAGTGTTCCTCTCCAGCCGCGCCATATCATCTAGTGTCGTTACAATACCTATCATGTACCTAATTTAATTACTTATAGGATATAATATATGTACCTACGTAGTTTGGGAGATACGAGACTTTAATGTGGGCCGGGCACGACTGCCAAAAGGAGAGTATATGTGTTCAGCCCCTATGTATGTTTCATATTTTCTTTAAACGCGCCGATCTTCGCGACTACTTAACTGTTTTTAATAGTGTAAGGTATCATTAGAATCCTCGTGGCGTCGCGAGTAACATAGGATATGTGACGTCACGTAAAAAACAATATGGGGGCCTATAAATTCAATAATGTCTTACCAAAAAAAAACAATTTTGAAAAAACCTATCGAGTTTGGTATCAAAATGAAGAGCTTTGAACTGCGATTGCGAATATGTATTTAACTTATATGCTTGTTACTTATTTTAGAAAAGCCAGATTCATTAAAATACAATTAAAGCGCCAAGAATAATATGTCATCCAAATGCTATGATTTGGGTATCAAATTAAAGCATTTTATATGCAGAATATAAATATATATACAAGTTATATGTTTAAATATTTGTTTGAAGAGAAAACTCGAAATGTTCTACATCGCACTATTGAAGTTTATCTTCGAAGCCTAAGACGTGACATGACTGTCACAGTTGACACATCTTCTTCCGCTAAGTGTGTATGAAACAGATGCATAAATAAATAATTGTACATACGCGCTTGTGGTCAAGGGGTAAAATGCACGGCTGCTACGCAGCGGTCGTGGGTTCAATCCCCGGCTCGTACCGATGAATTTTTCAAATAACTTATGTACGATATATCATTTGATATACAGTAGATACCGGTCAAAAGTTTAAGTTCACTCCATGATTTCGATACAAAATACACTTTCGGGTGATTTTTTCGCTTAAAACGGCAGTCGTGTTTTTTAATTTTTAATTAATTTATTTATTTTTAAACTTCAGACCTATGTTATCTGGCTGTTAGGCTGTTTAAAAATTAAACAACTACGGTTTTATGTAAAGCATACCTATATTATCATCCATGATTTTTTCCATACAAATCGGAAAGCATGCAGCGCACCTCATTTGATGATTTCATATGGAATGGCCCTTTTGTGAACTTTAAATTTTAACAATGTTTTTTTTATGTAACGAAGGTAGACAACTGAGGCTCTCAACCCACCTGATGGAAAGCAGGAACTGAGGCCCATGGACATATGTAGTGACCTAAACTGGCTGCCTACCCTGAGAACTTAGATGGATTGCCTCTATCTATGCCAGTAATTACACCGCCTATCTTACCCTCAAACCGAAACAGCAGTGTAAATACTGCTATTTAGCGGCAGGTTAATGGGTAAGACGATGGTAGCTATCCGGGCGGACCCTGCACGATAGTACACCAGTACACACTATAACTAACAAATATTATTACCCAGAAAATGTAACATAGTACTGTGTAATATTAGGGTAGTGAATTCTAACTTTACATTTGACCTTTTCCGTTAAAAAACCAAGACTACTATTATTGGTCAAGGGCGAAAACCTGTTTTTAACAGACTGACTTCATTCATTAATCATAATAATTGGTGAAATTGCCACAGATATTATAATTACGTAGACGTACCGTTCAGGAAGTATATTTTTGACTTCGTGTGTGTTTGAATAGGCAGCAGATATTACCTGAAAAAGAAAGAAAATGTCACATCATCAGCATAATCATCGCCTCTTCTACTAATTATGCGTATAAACGCGTTAGGAGGTAAATGCCCATAATCGCCACGCTTGGCAAGCGGATTGGTGATCGCAGTAAAGTGTCCATTATGATGACGGTGCTGCCCATCATCAATCTTCTATCAAAGAATCATCAGTGACACTCCAATCCCTTAGTCAATTGTTACGATACCCGCGGGAAAAATTGGGGGTGGTGACAAAGGTATTCTTATTGGCGTCACCACACGGCCAAAGAAAGTGCACTTGGGTGAATCAACTTTTTTCTGTCTGTTATTGCCATGGTTACGGTCGAGTCACGCTGGTTTTATGCAAAATTATGCTACTTAATTTGTCCAAACATGCATATAGTCCATGTGTTTATAGATGGCCCATTAAGAAAAGGGTTTTTTAACACCAGAAAAATGCATATTTGCTTAATTGTACTCGTACTTAATTCTTCCTATAACTCCTGTGTGTGAAAATAAAGAAAATTTGTTATCTACCAGATTACAAAGTGCATTTTGTATACTTACGGGCATGTATACATACAAATGTAATATACAGAAGTAATGAGGTTACTTACTTTTTGCCCAACTCTACTGTCCTGTGGCCTATTTCATCATAAATTACAAGTGTGACAATTGTAAAATATCACTGTCACTGACGTCACAGGCATCCGTAGGCTACGGCTGCCACTTACTGTCGGACGGTCCATATGCTTGTTTGCCACCAACATAAAATTATAACTAACAACGTTATTATATCGTCAATAAACTACTTTTTTATTTTCCTAAACCCGTAACAATTGTCGCAAGCTTTAGTACAATTTTCATTAAATCTTGACATGAGGTTCGGCTTATGTCGGAATTTCGTTACAATTGTCGTGTTTTTGTGACACTTGTAATTTTGCTTCTCAAAAAAGTAGTTATTTACTGCTGATTTATTAAAGTTTCTGCGCTATATTTTATTTTGGTGGCAAACAAACGCACGTCCCTTTCGATGGTAAGCGGTAACTGTAGCCTATAGACGCCTTTGATTGGAGAAACGGTAAATTTACAATTGTAGCACTTACTTGTCAATGTGGTGAAATTGGGGGCTGCTAGTTAGTTTGCTAAATCATTTGCTTTTGTTTTAAATGTAAAACAGTAGGTACGTATATTTTAGTCAAACAATGAAACTTAGAATAGGCAATCAACATCGATCGTCCGGCTATTTTCAGCCCATTCAGTCATCGAGTCATTCACACGTCGAGTTGCAGCCATTACTATTAGATAACAAGTATTGTTTATGTTACTGCTGCATAATGAGGGTCATTAATACACGAGTGTTTCATGAATTGAGAGTAAGGCGAAATAAAGATTCAAATTGACGTACTGTAGCCATTTGCCAAGCTTCTGGCAACTTATTATACATTTTTAGTCACAGATGTCATATATACCATAGATCAAGCAAACGTATCTACTTAGCGTGTCAAATGAACTCAGTGAAATCCACTGAGTTGTCCGTCTTTAATCGCAGCTTGCAGCTTTCGGGCGTCAAATTTTGAAAGTTGAACAAAAACATTAATAATGCTTCCTTAGGTAATATTAATTGCAACTATACAAAAAATATGAATACTCAAGGGCCTGAGACATATTTAAAATCATAGGCAAGTAACAACTTCAGTACAAAATCTGACACGCTCGGCCGCCATGCAAATGAATGAACTTGTTTCTTCTATCCAAATCTAATTCTGTGTTTTTAGTGCCATAAAAAGTATGCTTCATTGTATTTTATTATTTATTTATTAATAGTACATGTGGATTGCAATCTTAGAAAATAGTAATTGTCTTACAAAACTTTTCAGAGTTTGACTGAAAGATCCCAGTCTCTTTATAGTTACATAATATGATAGAGTTCTGCAAAGATGTTATAACATTAAATTAATTATATTAAAGTTACGTATATTATTGACATGGCAAATTAAGAAGATGTATTTCAAAAGCCTCTTAAATTTGTTTTTGTTTGTTAGTTTGACACCTGATGGCTTCAGGCAAACTGATAAGTAGGTATAAGGGATGCGTTTCCGAAGAGTTCTATCACCAGTGATTAGATTATTTACGGAGACGTGGGCGCTCACTATGGACCTGATCAAAAAGCTCAAAGTCACTGAAATCTAAAACGAGGAGATCCGCAAGAGGACCAAAGTCACCGACTTAAGCCTGCCAGACTCAAGTGGCAGTGGGCTGGGCACATCGCTAGAAGATCAGATGGCCGATGGGGCCAGAAACTGCTGGACTGGCGACCACGTACCGGAAGACGCAGTGTGGGCAGACCTCCCACAAGATGGTCCGACGACCTGGTCAGGGTCGTGGAAACCCGCTGGAAGCAAGTAGCGCAGAAGGGACCCCTTTCTTTCCCATATATTTGTCAATCCGAATTTCGTTAGTCAGAAATTGATATCCATATAATTTACTGATATAAGCATCAATGGTCATAATTTTTGTTAAGTATAACGATTAATAGATCTAACATTACTAACCTATAACATTACATACTCTAATTACAAAAGGTAAAAAATTGCTGACTATAACAATCAAAGGTCTATCTATCATTTTTTAGAAATATTTTAAGTCATACAATTGAATTGAACCTATTAATGGTTCTTACTCATATGTTTTAATAACTAACCGAATTTCATCCAAAAAATTTTATATTTAATTTAAATTAAGAAATTTATGGACTATGATGCAACTTAGGAAACTTCCTTACCTACTCGACTCTAAGGCAGGTCAGTGTAGGTACGACGACGAGCAAAGCGAGGAGGAGTGTTAGGTTGAACCGTGACCTTACAGCGCGCGAGTCGAGCGAGCGAAGCGAGCGTGCCGCGGCAGCGGCCGGCGAAGCGCCAGGACCGACTTTTAAAATAATACTCTTACTATTTACTTACTAAGTTTATTACCAAGTTTACTTACTAAATTTATTAGGTGGTTACATTGACCATCATTTCATTACATTGGCATTGACATAATCACGCGACAACAAATAATTACAACTTGCGAATATAGACGTTGTAACAGTTATAATAAGGAAGGTTATTGCTTTTGACATTCTGGAAATGATGCTGTATGGATTTTAAAAGTTATGGGCATCGACTTTTATGACTAACAATAATTATGACCTACACAAAACTGACCACCGATTTATAATATTAATTTTTATGACTTATGACAATATGACTAAAAAAAATTCGGACCTACAACGTTATTCGCTTCAAAAATCGAACTTCAAACTTTATGGGAACCAATAGAGACCCAGCGCAGAACCGATCATATTGGCGATTATTAGGGGAGGCCTATGTCCAGCAGTGGAGGTCTTTTGGCTGAAATGATGAGTTATCATTTATTCTAGGAATTAACAGTTCATAAAATCAAGAGATATGAGGAATAAAAACAAATAAAAAATACCTTTATTATTTATTATAGGTACATCAAGTGGAAAGGCACCCCAACGGTTACCATAATTACGAGTATTATTGAAACGGTCCCTAGCGACACGTTTTTTGCATGAACCCCCATATATCGTCTTCTATGGCCCATTAAAATTATTTATGTGGGAGAACCTATCATACGGTAGTTTTATTCGGTGATAGACTTCATTTTATTGGCTACTATGTTTTAGTAGCTAAAGAGGGTGATGTAAATTCATTGTTCAAATTTTAGAGGCATTCTATATGGTGACCTCGAAGAAGTGATCAGATTTACCCGTTGGGGCGGGAAAGTTCTTGAGTGGCGGCCACGTACCGGAAGGCGTAGCGTGGGTAGGCCCCCCACAAGGTGGACTGATGACCTGGAGAAAGTCGCAGGAGTCCGCTGGATGCGGGTGGCGCAGGACCGGTCATTGTGGCAATTTTCAGCAGTGGACGTCTTTCGGCGGATATGATGATGATGATGTATCTATGACATTCGAAGAAATCCCTCGATTTCTCCAAGATCCCATCATCAGACCCCAACTTGGTGCCAACGGGACCATCTCGGGGTTATACACGTCCGATCACAAAAAAAAAAATAACATCGGTTCACGATTCTCGGAGATATCGGTAACATTGTATTACATACAACAAAAAAATGCAGTTGAATTGGGAACCTCCTCCTTTTTTTGAAATCATTTAAAAATAAAGAAAATTAACTTTAGGTAACGGTAACTTTCAGTAAGTACATGACTGTGACAACTCATAAATCTAAATGAGAAATACCCACTTGTACTTTTTTGAAGCTTTAGCTTAGGCAGTAGGCTTAGCACATGATTGATGCGACAATATGTCGCCGTGGGATAGACTATCCGTCCCTCTTTTATTAATACAGTTAGTAAAAGACGGGAAATCTATCTCGAAGCGACATACTGTCGCACCAATCACGAGCTAAGCTTGCAGCGGCCCTACCGCGAAAAACGAAATTCGTAAATTTCGATAATTTGTCTCTCTCACTCTAATGACGCCTTCGTTTGAGTGAAAGAGGAAAATCCTCGAAATTTACGAATTTCGATTTTCGCGGTAGTAGGCCAGGTCACAATCAACCAGGCTTCTAACACCGTCAAAACAGTTTACGTGCAGTTATAATTCTAAGTTAATAAACTAGAATTTTATCTACGTTCATTCGTCAAAGCATGTTCACGCTAGTGATCTTTATATCGTTGTGATAGAGTGTAAAATCGTAAAGTTACATTTGGCACTGAATGTAACAATGGAGGTCTGTCCTCGCAACTCAATGTTATCTGAGGAACATTGTAGATGCGAAAATAGTTCGCGGAAAATGTGCCGGTTGAGTTCGCATTTGCAGCGACTGAGAATATTCGAGTTCTGTGGATGTTTCGACGCTTCAGGTGTTCTGGTCATTGTTTAGTCTCTTGTTGTTAAACTTTTTCAGCTTCATTAAAAACAATTGATTGCTTTTTAGGGTCCCGTTGTCAACAATGAACCTTTATAGTTTCGCCATATCCGTCTGTCCATTATTTGTGTATTTATTGTTTATTTGTTCCTTGGTTGTAATTGTAATTGTAGATAATTATGTTCTATACACCGTGTTTTTATTGATTTTCGTTAAATTGGACAGGTTACTTGGGGCATTAATAGAAGTTTCCTGGTATATCGGCTTTTGTTAATTTCGTTTTCAAATACTATAATTATAATGGTAAGTGTGAGAGAACCTTAAGAATAAGATCTCAGGTGACTGACGGCACATGTTAAAATAAATAACATTAGTATGTAATAAAGGTTGCAATACACTTGTTCAGTCATTAAACTTATTTTTTGAATAACTCAATAACAGTAAAAAATTACGACACTGGTTTCTTAGAGAAATTGATTAATTTTGACCTAAATAAGCTTCCATTTAATTTAACGGAAATAAATAAAAACACGGTGTATAATATGCAGAATACGATACGATATTTTCGTCACTTAATTGGTACCCTCATCTCAAGCCTTAATTGAGCTTACCGCGGGACTAGGTCGATTTGTGTAAGATGTCCCCAGATATTTTTATTTATTTATTTATCTACGATAGCTTCATTTGCATCTAGCATCTCAATTCGCATTCATGAGGTGCGACGTCCAGATATAACGATTTCTGATTTAACATAGTTGCAAAGGTTTACTATGAAGGTTTATGACAGCATTTTCTTATACATAAGTATTGTGGTATGTGTGTCTGTGTCAGTGTATGTTACATGATAATAAAATGCAATAACTGGGCGAATTTTTATTTTGTTGTAGTTTCTTAAAATTTTCCAAAGTTGGATATTTTCATATTTTTTCTACTTAGAATCGCGAGCTCTTTCGATCCTCATTAGCAGAAAAAAAGTGTCCCAAGAATCCCATACATTTTATTGTCTTCCTCTGAGTTACAATCGAAGAAAGTGTATGAAAAATAGTATCTTAATGGAATTTTTTTTTGAGATACTTTATTTTTTCCATCAGGATCGAAAGAGCTCGTGATTGTGAGTAGAAAAATGTAAAAAAGTCAAAAAAATGAAAATTTAAAAAAATACAACAAAATAAAAATCCGCCCAACTAAGTTATTTTGAACAGAAAAACCCACTAAACCCATGTTTCGCAAAGTATATAGTTTAAATAAATTGTTTATTTATCACATTTTTCTCGAATGCTGTCGAGAAGCCTTAAATAAGTTGGTACTGTATTATTGTCCAAAGATTACTTTCATTTGTGTACTAATTTATTTAAATTTATAAAAATACTTATTACAACGCACTTGTAGTACCACGGGTGTTGCGGGTGTCCATGGGCGACGGTGATCGGTTACCATCAGGCGACACGTCTGCTCGCTTGCCTCCTATTCCATATTGTATTTATATTTCATAACAATACAAATTAATATCATCATCATCATCAGCCAATTGACGTCCACTGCTGGACATAGGCCTCCCCCAGAAATTAATATAATATAATACTATTATATTGTATTGTATTGTATCCTGGCCACTTTTTTCCGCAACTCGACATGAAACGTGCCTATTTTGCGTGGTCCCAACGCTGGCCTAGTACTTGTTGGGGACTTCACATACACCTTTGAATGCAGGTGTATGCAGGTTTCCTCACGATGTTTTCCTTTACCGTAAAGCACTTGTGAATATCAAATGATATTTCGTACGTAAGTTTTTGAAAAACTCATTGGTACGAGCCGGGGATCGAACCCACGACCGCTGCGTAGCAGCCGTGCGTTTTACCGCTAGACCACAATACCAATACTAATTAATTAAGGTAAGTATTCATATATACTCAAAAATTATGCTTCTGGTTCATCATCACATCACCCGAAAGACATCCACTCCTGAACATAGATCTCCCCCAAAGATTACCACAATGACCGGGCCTGCGCCACCCGCATCCAGCGGACTGCGACCTTCACCAGGTCATCAGTATACCTTGTGGTTATGTTTCTAGTAATTGTACATTATTACATAAAATTTTACTTCGTCAGTTAAAAACAACATATTTAAACAGTAGGTAATTTAATTTGGCATATCTCTCTAGGGGAAAAAGTTCCTCTCATTTTGTAGAAAATGTTTTTTTGCTTTTATTTCACAACAAGGCTTAACTGTACAATGTATTATCAAACCGCGATTAGAATGGGATTCTAAAGTACTGTTGATACAACAGTGTATAAGTCAATTTGGAATATATTCATACTCGTAGTTTAAGTGCAGAGGCTTACAGACGATAGATTAATTAATTACTCAATACATCTATAAATAACTCTTTTCTTGGTAAATGTTATGTCATTTGTTGTGTCAACAGTACTTTCGAATCCCTTTCTGATTCCGGTTTGATAAAATGTACATAAATGATATCTAACTTATCTAATTAACCTAACGTATACCTAAGACAGGCCCTTGCGGCATTGTACCGAGGATGCTGGCGGCATTTCTTCGCTGTATCGCAAAACTGATACGTTGTGTGAGAAGTCACCAGCTCTTAATATAAAATATCCCCGAAATGGTGTATTTTTACCTATTTTCCTTTTAAAGAACGTGTAATGTTATTTTCGTAAGCGATCCTAAAGAGTGTCGGTATCACAATGTTATTTTTAGAAGACTGTTCAGAAATAACGTGTTGTTTTAGGTTCACTCCAGCTGTCAATCTTATTTAATGACTTGTTTGACAGAAAACAACCGTGTCTGTAACTCTGACATGTAAAGAATGTGGATTCCATTTGCTATTTTTAAAAGTTTTCAATGATATTCGTCTAATATTAAAAAAGTCTTTCATTCCGGAGGTCGTGTACTTATGTACGGAATATCAGATGATATTTACCATTCGCTTCCGGTGAAGGAAAACATCGTGAGGAAACCTGCATACATCCGCGAAGAAATTCAAAGGTGTATGTGAAGTTCCCAACCCGCTTAGGGCCAGCGTGGGGACTATAGCCCAATCCCTCTCAGATATGAGAGGAGGCCTGTGTCCAGCAGTGGGACATTATATAGGCTGAAATATTATTATTATTTTTTATTAAAAAAGTCTACACGTTAGCAATATAACTGAAAATCATCGTCATCTCAGCAAGACTACTGTTGGACGACGGCTTCCTGTAATATACAGGGTGTTATCGTTAAATAGGCGATAATTCCATAAATATGACATTATATTGGACATTTTCCAACTAATATTCAGAGTGCGTTGCCCAATGAGTAAAATTGCATTATTGACTATTTTGAAATGAAACTATCAAGGAAAAAATATGTTTTAATCACACTTGCTGTCTAAGCGCGCCATTACTTGCATACATAGAAAAGTGAAATTTCCAGTACGTCATAGAAAATTATTTTGTCTTAAAACTATTTTCATCACACTTGCTGTCTAAGCGCGCCCTTGCTTGCGCGCATAGCGGGAGTAATAGAAAAGTGATATTCCTTAGGGAGTAATAGAAATGTCAGTACGTAATTTAATAATATTATGTCTTAAAACTTATGTTTTTGTCGGCAAGTGTGATGAAAAACATTGTATGCATCACGGTAGGTAAGCGGAATACTAACTCGAGTCATAAAAACTATGTTGCTGGGTTTCTCAGGTATTGTATATCTTAGATTTGATATTAAGATTACATTTGCGAGATAAATGCTGAATGGAATAATAGTACATTGTGGCACAATACTAACTCGAGTCACTAAAAGCCTACGGCGTCGGGCTTCTAACACTCTCGTTAGTAATTCCGTACTTACCTCCCTTGATGCATACAATGTTTTCCATCAAACTTGCAGACAAAACAATAGTACTATTCTTTTGTCTTTTTTCACGCCGTAGGCTTTAAAACTAAATTTGGATTTGCCAGCCATCTTCGCTCTCATTTACGAAGTTAGTGAACCAGGGTTCGCCGTTGACGGACACGTCAAGGAGGACATCATCACTATTCTTTTGTCTTTTTTCACGCCGTAGGCTTTTAATGACTCGAGTTATACTTCGTTTTATTTAAGATTAGAATTATCTGTCAAACGGGTGAACAAAGAAGCAGTGGTCGTAAACCTTCCTTCTTCGATTTCGGCCGATACCACTCAATTTCTCGGAACTTATGTAATATACATATCATTTGATATTTACCGATAGCTGAACGCATAGTTTTCACATTTATTATTAATTTGTTGGCAAAACTGTATTTAAAAAAAGTTATAAGTGTTTTATAAGCAAGATGGCGGCAATTTAGAAAAAAGATATATATTGAAAGTTTTCGTTTAGTGTTTGGCGGTTTTTAACAAAGTATTTTTTTTTATTTGTAACTAATATCGTACCGATTTTACATTTACTGAATTTAATGAAGTTTACAGTCTAAAATTTAACAATATTTGCATATTTAATCTGGCTTACATTATGCACTTCCAATACTTTTAAAAGGCATGCATTTAAGGATTAAAACTATCGGTATAAAAGCAGACACGGTGTCATAAAGACTGAGCAGATAACAATACTAAGACAACCCTACGCATCGGCAACGTCGTTTAGTATTTGTTGCCATTATAGGCGGTCTGGGACGCTCTAATGTAGTTTGAATTTGGTAACAAATTAGAAAATAAAACTCAGATGACATACATAGTTTTATTCACTGTCAGTGGAGATTGTTCCGAGTCCGACGACTCGGAACCACCAACGTTTATAATATTTTTTCCACAGTGTTATCTATTACATTATCTAATTTCATTTAAAAAAATATATTCTTATAAAATGTTATATACCGTAGCCAACGATATGCCAGCAGTCTCAGCAGTCTTTTTCACACGTTCCGATTTAGTGGGATATTCCTTTCTATGGCACATTTCTTAATTTGTAAATATTCACCACCTTTTCACGCTTTTCACTGGTAGTCACAGGATTTTGCTTTCATCCATTTTAAATGTGCACCAAAAAACAAAATATCTAAATAGATCAACAATTAATAACGAAATTGAACAAAAACGATAACAACAATTTTTAAGTAAGCTAACAGCAATATAAAACAACCGACTCAACCGACAACAATATGAAGTCGAATGACAGACAGTGACATTTTAAAATTGTGTGAGAACTCTGCCTCTTTAGGTTTTTTAATGTACAACCTTTCCATGAAAAATTGCAAACGCAATTTATTAAAATTATTATCTTTTCATCTTAGAATATAAATTAACTAACATTATGTTTCTTATCTGTTCACAACACTGAGTAATGTGTATTAATATAGCATGATAATAAATTCGAGATATTTAATAACGCGTATTTACGGTTCGATCCGCAGAATTTGCCTGTAAAAAAACCTTATATCTCGTTCTGCAAAGGTCTTTCTAATGCTAAAAAAAACGAAGTATAGTATTGTGCCACAATGTACTATTATTCCATTCAGCATTTATCTCGCAAATGTAATTTTAATATCAAATCTAAAAAATACAATACCTGAGAAACCTAGCAACATAGTTAAAACAACGCAATTACCTACAATCTGCATAATATCCAAGAATATACCGAGTTTTAATACTAAGAAAACCCTGCAGCTTTACAAACACTAGAATTCTAGATACGCAAGATGTAGAAGCACTTAAATTAAATATTATAAGACCTACGAGTTATGGCTGGATGCTTGTACAGCACAGATTACATAATGTTGAACATATAAATAGATACCGTAAAATCTCCTATCTATAGTCCAAGCGCTTCTAACAATGATGAAGCGCTCAAAACATCATCGAACATTTTCTGTTAGGTACGATTGTTATATTAATCGTTCTATTCAATATCCCGGCGAGGGCATTCTTTGTGTATTTATTTATCACAAATGTTTGTTCCTTGGTCGTGGCTGTGTATGTATCTAAGTACCCATACGTATCTATCTATTATATATATCGTCGCCTGGTACCCACATCACAGCCTTAATTGAGCTTACCGTGGGACTAGGCTGATTTGTGTAAGATGTCCCAAGATATTTATTTATTTATTTATTCAAAGCCATAAACTTCTAAAGTTTTTTACCATTAAAATAACTTTCTTATTTTTTAAATTTAACAATATATATATTAATTTAAATTATGAGACATGCCAGTACAAGTAAATTAAAAAACAATAACTATTTAAGAATCATATTAACTACAAACTAAATCATAAAAAATAAGCTTCTCAATTAGAATAAAAAAACTTGGACCAAAACAAAAAAAACTGGCCAAGTGCGAGTCGGACTCGCGCGCGTAGGGTTCCGTTCTATTATCAATTTATTATTTAAAAAATACAGTTAAATCAACCTACATCAAAAACTATAGGAGATAATTTATTCAAACCAAAAATCGTTGATAGACTTTATTAATGTGCATAACATATATTTTTTTTTGAATTTTATATCGCGTAGTTTAAAAAATAGAGGGGGGGGGACACATTTTTCAGACTTTGAGAGCTGATATCTCGAAAACGATTTGCTTAAATAACAATGAGATCTATAAACCTTCATATCATTTTCAAAGACCTTTCTATTAATACCCCACACGCTTATATACAACTAAAAAAAAAATTCTATCCCTCAGTTACATGTATGGAGGGCCCCCACCCCAATGGGTTTTTTTACAATTTAGTATCATAATCCTGTAGCGGTTTATACAACACATAACCTCACCAAATTTCGTTACTGTAGCATTTATAGTTTCCGAGTAAATCGGCTGTGACAGACGGACAGACGGACAGACGGACAGACGGACATGACGAATCTATAAGGGTTCCGTTTTTGCCATTTTGGCTACGGAACCCTAAAAAAAGATTGGAATTGAAGCTTATTTAGGAGTTGTAATTGTGAACCATAGTTGTAGTATTGGACCATAGTTAGGTGGTTTTACGGTATATAATCGATTATTTAGCTGTAAATAACATTTGATGTGGACTTTGTAATCTAGATTATAAAATACACATACAAAGGTAAAGCTTGTACACAATAGTCCCACGTAGTTCTAACAGCCATGGGACTCAATTTATGCGAACATGCATATAGTCCGTATTTTTGTAGATGGCCTATCAAGGAAGAGTTTATTAACACTAAAAAATGCATGTTTGCATAGATTAAGTATCATAATTATGCATAAAACCAGCGTGACTCAGGCGACCGTAACCATGGTAATAACCAGAGATTGGAAAAATGTGCGTCATTTATCGCAATAATATGGACATGACTCCAAAGTTGATTAAATGAATAATAAAACGAATAATTTCTTAACTTTTGATTTTGAAGGTGGCTATTTGAAAAGGTTTTCATGGTCGGTGTCAAATAGGTCGTTTTTTGAGAATGATTAAATGATTAATTATTCAATCCACTTTAACATGTCCATATTATTGCGAACAATGCACATTTTTCCGATCTCTGGTAATAACAGACAGAAAAAAGTTGATTCACCCAGATACGAATCAAAGTGTTGCATATCTCCGTTCTGTAGATGTAATCTACACGCTGGGTTATATTGCGAATATTTTTACATAGTGCACGTTAAGCGTCCATTCTCAAGCAAGTCACGTGTTCAACTACCCTCGCCCCATATTTTTAGACGAAACGGCCTTTGGGCAACAATTCCTGAGTCGTGGTACAAAATTTACGGTATTGTAAGGAACACAGTGGTGTAAACAAATAGTAAAAGACAGTCTTGGGTGAATATCTGAGCGTTTCAACTGCCTAATCTTAGTGGCATAATTTTTGCCGAAGTTTCTATTCGTTACAATGTCCTACTTAGACCGCCTGTTGTGTTACCTATACCTTTATGATTCACATTTTTTTGTTATTTTCTTTTTTATGTTTCGAGGTGTGCAATAAAGAGTATTGTGTTGTATTGTACTTTGTCATTTCACATTAAGACGTTTAGAAACTTCGTCATTTGTATAAGGTATCGTGCCTCCTTCATATGACAGAGTAGCACATTGCAACGTTTAGAAACTTCGGCAAAATGATGCCAACCTTAATTCGATATCTTTTATTTGACCAAATATGGTCAAATCCACCTCATGCCACCTCATGTTTTCATCGCAAATCGTATCCAGGATCACTCCACGTCCGAAGAAAATAATCGTTACCTTGCCTTCAACGGATTCGTATGTTCGCTTTCCGTCTAAGCAACATAATAAAACATATACATATAAGTATAAATTGTCCAGTTAAACGATATAGCCGCACCCGAAACCAATTCAATTACTCTCCGGGAGCGAGATTTGAACTTATAAATCACTGTTTCGATTTGCTGTTTTGATATGACCTTGAAGATGATTCGCAGGGTGACTTCCTCTAGCATCAATTCGATATTAATGTTTCTTTTGCAGTTTGTAACATGAGCTTATTACGTATATCAGTGTAACAATGACAATAAATACAAAGATAAAATATTATTATAATACCAAGCTTCGTAAAATTACATTCTAGTTATAAACTAATTTCACGACCACCCCGGGTCGTATCCGGCCCAAAGGTCCCCAAGACACTAGCAGCATTTCCACGCTGAATCGCTAAAACATAATTTATTTAAAAAACATAAAAATTAAAATTAAATTATAATACTGCTGTAATTTCTTAGAGACGATAAGTCTCTACGATTAATTAATACTGCATGACCTAAAAAGGCGACAAGGTAACTGAAACGCAACTTGAGTCAAGGTCAAACCATAACAAATCAAATAGAGTATTTTTGTCACAAATCGCCCTCCTGATGATAATAAAATCGATAGCAATTTCCGAGTTAAGCCACTACAGCTAATACTGTTCACAAATATTTACCGCCACCGTTCCATACATTACTGAATGTTGTTGCAAACTGCAGTCAAACCTCGATAAAAGGACCCGTGTGGCTATCCTCTCAATTATGTTGTCGTTAAAAAATAAATATTTTTGAGAGTCTAAAATACAAAACTTATAAGTACTCGTTCTATTTACTTTTTCGTAACTCAAAACTCGTGAATTTATTTTCCTGTAACAGTCAATAATGTATGGAACGGTGGCGGTAAATATTAATTTGTGAATAGAATTTATTTACATAATAAAGAAATTTTATTAAGATCATAATTATCATCTGTGGTTTCCATCATTAGTTTCCTATCATCAAATCCTGCTTACTGAATGCAAATTCATATAAATGAATGAAAATTACCAAAAGCGCCATACATGTACCTATAACAATTGAAGAGATCCCTCGATTTCTCCAAGATCCCATCATCAGACCGCAACTTTGTGCCAACAGGACCATCTCGGGGTAATACACGTTCGATCACAAAAAGAAATTTGAAAATCGGTTCACTATTCTCGGAGATATCGGGTAACATACATACATACAAAAAAAAAAAATCTGTCGAATTGAGAACCGCCTCCTTTTTTGAATTTCGTAATTTCCTTTTATTGAAGTCGGTAAAAATTTATTGACGTGTGATTTTAAAATATTATCGTAACTACGTTTGTATGAAGAATGACGCTTGTTACGGTCCCTTAACGGCACAAAATAACTTCACATTACCTAAATTTCTACTATTTCTACACCGGAAAATATCACAAAATACTGCAAAATTTTCAGCATGCAAATAATGACATCTAAATAGCCTCTCTAGAGGGAAAAGGTATTTACTTTGTACGTAAAATTTAGGTTTGAAACTTGTGTTTAAATTGTTGTGTTAAAACTTACAGTGGGTTTCTATTTTACTAGCTTTCCGTGTGATAAATAGTCGGGTGTTTCTATCATTTCGTGCAAATTGGGAGAATTTGGGAGAATTTTTTATTTTCATTTTTTTGTTGTGGCAATGGTAAGACTTACGAAAAAGAAACATTTATCTATAATACATTTTCAATTGTACGCAAAATTGACCGATTTATGAACAAAAGATTTTTCCAAAAGAAATGGTAATGACGTATAGAATATGGGAATGAAAAAGCGATGTTGGTAATGATAGGTCGAAAAAAGAAATAACGTAGTCGAAAGTTTAAGTTTGAATTTTGAGATCTTTTAATGAATAACTTGTTATATTTGGAATAAACCTACTGAAAATGTAGTTTTGAATATTACTTGTTACTTTCAACAGTCAGGTGCATGATAAAAAACTAAAATGGTAATTAACATAAGATGGTGGCAAGAATTTAATACTGAAATTCATTACCATATTTTTTAGTTCATTACCATTCTCTTTAGTATGTTACCAGTAAATTACGGTAATGACAAGAATGGTAATGACTTTTCCTTACCTTTTGTAGATTAACTGTTTAAAAATAAATGCAATTGCAGGTCCATTCATTCACTAAGCATTCGAATAGAATATTCATTATTTAAGTATTCACAGTTCAATAAAACACTTAAAAATTAATATCAAAACAGTGCAAATGGTAATGAAAAAAAACTGTACCAAATCCAAAAATCCGCCGCGATATATTTTTTCATAAAAAAATGGCACACGTCCGTCTTGTTCACTGTTTACTAGCCGACTGAGGTGGGGATCGCGGACAGAGGGAATTTCGTATAGAATAACATTTGCAATGCCTACTGGCCAATTCCGTTGTTGCAAACTATATATATGGTAATGAAATTATTTTCGTGACAAAAAGATTTTGCTGCAGTGGATTTAAATATTCAGTGTTAAAACAGTTAAACCACTAAACTTTCATTCCCTTATAAATACTTCATCTAAATTAAGTGGTTGAATCAAAGTAGTACATGTAATAGTTATGTAATTCGCTCTCAAATCTGTAAATCTAGATTCTGACCGGTGATGGTAATGAGTTTTTAGCATGTTTATATTTTATTTATATATTTTATGTTGCAATAATAGAATTAATTTTAGATGCTAAGTATACCTATGAACCTCACACAACATATAAAAAATATTTGAAATGAATTTAGGAGTTAGTTTATTTTTTATTTCAGCAAACATATGATTTGCACGAAATGATAGAAACACCCAGTCTTATGGCATCGGGCATAGGTGGCAGCGGAGGCGGAAGCACAGGCTGGAGCGGCTTTATGAGCAGATGAAGGTTTTGATTACCGCGGTCACGTGAGAGCCTGTTATTATTTCATAACCTTCATGTAATGTAATACTATTTTATTTTATAATCCAAAAAGATAAATAAATAAAGCTTAAATTGTCGGCACTTACTTAACTTGGTTACAATATAATCGTAATTTTACGATAGTAAATTAATAAGTTACAATAGATCGCTTGAGTTCGAAGGAAGAATGTTTTGAAATGACTAATGTTAAAATGTAATAATTTGTGTCAGTGCAAACGGAAAGGTACTTGGCATGACCTAATGTGTTCTTTAATCAAGTAAATTTTAAACACCGTGATAAGGTACCTTTCTGTTTCACAAATTTCATACATATAACTAAAACATTTGTGATTCGTTTAAAGATCTATTCGATTTTCTATTAAAAATCAGTAGGAAAAATACGATTAACTTAAAATTCCTAAGCTCTCGACGGCTCGAGGTTTTATTTAAACTATTGTCAACGTACTGTTTCACTGTCACTTACACTAACTTATAAATTTGCTGTTTAGTGATTAAAGTGTTTTTTTTTTTGTTTTCTTACTTCACGACCCTTTATCTTTCTGTGTGTCCCCGTGGTTGACTGGTAGAGAATGCTTTATTGCATTAAGTCCGCCTTTTGTACTCCTGTTTAGTGCAATAAAGTTTAAAGAAATAAAATAGCGTTATTCTTTTTACTTAAGGCACCCGAAAAGTTTTTTTGAGGGCCGAAAGTTGTCGCCATTTATAAGTTTAAAAAGGTTTTGTTTCTGAAGTGAGTATTTCTTTCTTGCATACCTATCTTGACGAGACGTGGAGGTTATGTCTCATTATAGTTTTTATTTATATTAGCCTGGTTTAGTGTCCCACTGCTGGGCAAAGGCCTCCCCTCTGTTCCTCCATTCGGCCCGGCTCAACATAGTTATTGATGTATATTTACATATTATAGATTATGTATTTAAAAATATGTACACGCGTCCGGAGTGGTTTAGCCTTAAGGCGGTAGCAGTTTTTCAACACATCTTTATATGAAGATAAGTACATAAGCAGAAGCTGTCGTCGTACCCAACACCGAATTTGGGTACGCAAAATTATTGTTTAACAAGGTTTTTCCATAAGAATGATTACTTTAGCTTTAGGAAGACGGATTTGCAGAAGTCTTATCTGTAAGCGTACCATGAGTTGTCACAACATTATTGACGCACGGTTACTTTGTATCTGGCTCGCTCGCACTAATACGTGAGTGGGTAAATATCTGAGCGTTTCAACCGCCAAATTATTTATTTGTCAATTGAATGTGTTAGAAAACTATAAACAATAGTACTTATACAGAAACAATAAACTATATCTTAAAATAAACTTACGAAAACAAAAGTTATAAATAAAAAATTTGCTCCAGATCACTGTCGATCGGTAGCGTGCCCAGAAGGCTGGCAGCATTGCCACGTTGAATGGCAATGCTGATCCGCTGTGCTAGATATGAACTAGCCTTCTGGTCACGCGTCAAATCGTACAGCTTCTGCATCACCTCTTTGAAGACCCAGTGGGCGCTATCCCCCAAGGGTCCTAAGGTCTCCACTGCAAACGGCTCAAATATGAAACCATTGCCTATGGTTGCATATTTGCGCCGCTTGAGCAGCTCTGCTGAGTTGGCAGCTGTGCCAGCCTTTACTGAAGTGCCACGGAGATGAGACGCTGCTAGGGTATCAACCGCCTAATTTTGGTTGCATCATTTTTGCCAAAGTTTCTATTCGTTACAATGTGCTACTTTGTCATTTGAAGGAGGCACGGTACCTTATACAAATGAAAATGGCGAAGTATAACATTGAGACGTTTAGAAACTTGCGGTTGAAACGCTCAGATATTCACCCGAGTACGAGAGAGTGGAAGCTTATGGTAGGGCTACAGTACTTTAAGGAAAACGTATATTTTTCTTGGTTTCCGCTCTAATGCCAGCTTCAAGGGGATTTGAGGAGTTTTCGTTGAGTAATGTTATTAAACTTTTTCGTTTAATTTTCAACATTTGTAGGGTAATTCAAAGAGAGTAATGTAAGTGACCAACTTCTCGCATGTTTAAATATAAATAAATAAAATATCTTGGGACATCTCACACAAATCGACCTAGTCCCATGGTAAGCTCAATTAAGGCTTGTGATGTGGGTAGCAGGCGACGATATATACAGGGTTATTTTTTCACCAGTACAAAAAATCAACATACGTAATAGTAGTCCAAGTTACAGAATACTAGCATTTTTTGTTACCACCCCTTTAGAACAAAAAAACTAAAATACCGATGCTTGAACTTATCCGCAAACCTAACAAGAAAATTGGACGCATTACGCATTATCAATGTACATAACTAGCAAAACACACGAACTGGCAACTGTTTGTTTACAACGTCATCGCCCGCGGCATGACGGGTTGAAAAAACGGCGCGGCGGCGTAATGTGCACTAGGTATCAACTTATGATTATGACTTGGCAAAAAAATCTTACTTGATCCCAAATCTTCATTCATACTTGCACTACAAGTACACTACAAGACAGCACGGGCTTAGGACCGTCAAAAAGAATTTTTCTGTGTGTGAAGTTTGTCGAATGTTTTAAATTATGTCTGGGAAACGTGATAAAATTACAAAGTAGGACAGAAACTTTCTTCATTGAGGTGTATTTAAAAACTTGAAATCAACTTTATGCACAACGATTGGAATCAAAAAAACATACCTAAGTAATGGAGTCCATTTCTCATACTAATTTATTAATTCACATACTTAAGCAAGTGTTCAAAATGTTGGCTGTGGTTATCTAAACACACTCTTGCCCATTTTTTAATGTTTCCTTCGATATTTCCCAACACAAGTCTGTAGTTCTCACTTTTAAGTTCATCAAATGCACTTATTATTAAATTTTTTAAGTCTTTTAAATTTTGGGCCTACCCGCCGTTTCATCATAATAAATGAAAAAAAAAATATGTCAATTTTATTTGATAAATGTATCTATTATCGATACCAAATACGTGGGAAAATTTATTGTACCGGTGAAAAAGTAACCCTGTATAATAGATAGATACATATAGATACTTAAATACATAGACAGCCATGACCAAGGAACAAAATTAAATATTTGTGATAAATAAATACACAAATAATGCTCTCGCCGGGATTCGGACCCGGAACCTTCAGCTTCGTAGGCAGGGTAACTACCAACTAGGCTACCGAAGCTGACTGTTTGTTTATTAATTATGCAAATTTTACTGTAATAATGTCTAGATATCAAAATACTCGTAATACTTATCCAGATATAGTATGACACTTACACTTAGGTCATCAGTAAATAAAAAGACGGTCAAATGGTCACAGTTACATCGATTTACCTACCCTGTAACTTTCTTTACTGGCCAATATTATTGGCCGTGTGGCGACGGCAGTAAAAATACATTTGTCACTACCCCAACTCTTCTCACGGGTGTCATAAGAGCCGAATAAGGGATTGAAGTGCCACTGATCAATCTTTGATAGAAGATGATGGGCAGCAGCGTCATCATAGTGGACACATGTCATTACTGCAATCACCAATCCGCTTGCGCAGCGTGGCGTTTATGGGCATTTACCTCCTAATGCGTCTATACGCATACTTAATAGCAGAAGTGGAGCACCAGAGGAGTGGAATAGACTGATGATATGATTATTTGTTTATTTTCATTTTCTTTATTGGAGAAATAACAGAAGTAAGTGACACAGCAGTATTTCACATTTTGAGACATAAATATACAAGAATACACAAACTTCCTTAAATTTTCACACGAAAACATAAGTAAGCACTTACAGGAAACGGACTTGTATGTAAAAAAAAAACAACATTCCTAGTGCACACGGTACAGTATTAAAGCATGCATAGAAAACAATAATAAGTATAAAATTATAAAGGTAAGAGTAATAATGACTCATTATGATAATAATTACTATTATAAACATATCGATGATGTAGGTCGACGAGCAAAAGGCCTAGCCAAGATGGCATTCTGCAATCGTATACGATAAGCGATAAGTCACGTGACTATAATAATGTATGAAAATGATCACGTGACTTTTCGTACGAATCTTTCATTTTTTTACGGTTTGCATATTCCTGTTCGACGGAAAACTTCGATAGTAATTAATATG
This sequence comes from Thaumatotibia leucotreta, assembly GCA_025490895.1. Lineage (NCBI taxonomy): Eukaryota > Metazoa > Arthropoda > Insecta > Lepidoptera > Tortricidae > Thaumatotibia > Thaumatotibia leucotreta. Next base: position 2,405 of record JALPQI010009636.1, on the reverse strand, counting down.
AACATAATTATTTTCTATTTGTAAAATAATTTACTTGACAAATAAATAAACTAATGCCACAGATTTTCAGCTTATTTAACTTTATTTTCTTGTAGTTTTAAATAAGAGTTTGTTAACAGAGTCACAAATACCTGTTTTTGCCATTTTCACGTAATAATATTATATGATAGCTTTACATAGATACAATTATTACATAATGCAGTTCCCATAGGCCACAAATTGCACAATCAATAATGATGCCCCCAACAATTAAAATGTGCGAATAAAACCATTCATTTTAAAGACATTGGATTTTGTGAGCGTTGTGTGTATGCCAAGTGACAACCCTAGCCTAGAAAGAATTGTATAATCAAGACCAAGTGAGGGTAGTTCGAAAAACCCGCGCAGCTCGAAGGTGTTGATACATTCTCTCGCCAGTCTGTCTGCGACCACGGGTGTAACGTCATGCCCGAAACGTCAGGATATAATTAAACATACGTTTACGCGATTTAAACCCGTTTGTCTTTAAAATATGCACGAATAAAGTTGATTGACCCATTTTAGACCATCCAGGCTGCTCCGATATTTTTGATGGCGGTTGTACATCAAAGACACAAGCTTTATCATCATAAATAGCACTCTAGCGACCTAATTTATTCCCACACACTGTGTTTCTGTCCTTTGCCTCATCCGATATCGGAAGAAAGATCCGACGTTTGCATTTCAACTTTCGTGGGACATAATAATAAATAACTATACACCGTGTTTTTATTGATTTCCGTTAAATAGGACAGGTTATTTGGGACTTTAATAGAAGTTGCCTAGTATATCGGCTTTTGTTTAATTCGTAAAAAAAAATGTTTTTCGTTTTCATACATAATAATTGAAATAGCAAATGTGAGATAACCTTAAGAATAAGATCTCAGGTGACTGACGGCGCATGTCAAAATAAGTTTCATTAGGATATAATAAAGGTTGCAATACACTTGTTCAGTCATTAAACTTATTTTTTTAATAACTCAATAACAGTAAGAGTAAAGGTACTAGTTTCTTAGACAAATTGATTATTTTTGACCTAAATAATCTTCCCTTTACGGAAATCAATAAAAACACGGTATATAGGTAAATATAATTAAACGGTTAAATTCACGTGTATTAAGACTATTTATAGAAATAGACAATATTTTTTTCGTGACACACAGTAAAAAGGACAAAGCAATAAGGTGCCACGAAATGGTCTCATCTCAGCATGTTGCTGGCGTGAGCCAGCGCTGATCTTCCGATGACAAGTAAAAGATTCACGACGGGTAACATGACATAACATACAACACAACGCATAACAATAATATATGTAAACAAGTACACTATAATTATATTATAAACAAACAAAAACAAATAAATACGACTCCAACATAACTCCATCGGTCTCAACCTGCCTTTGTCGCTACGCGTGACATGTTTCTGAGAGCCCAGTTCTTCATGACCAAGCACAAATAACATGATCATCATCATCAGCCTTTGATAGTCCACTGCTGGAGGTAGGCCTCTCCTATTAAGTATGCATATGGACGCATTAGGACGTAAATGCCCATAATCGCCACGCAGCGCAGTAATGTGTCCACTATGATAACACAAATAACAACACAAGCCTTAATTTAGCTTACCGTGAGATTTGGCCTATTTGTGTAAATAAATAAATTAAATAAATTTCGTTTATTTCTGACCAGTATGATTCTTAGAAATTTGTTAATAAAAAGGAAAACTTACACACTATATTAGTATTTAAATTAAACCCTTAAGTATAAGGAGAGACTTTGCCTCCTTATGTGTGTTCTATCGTCTGTACAATGGGCTGTGCTCTGCAGAACTGTTCGACATGATGCCAACGTCCACTTTTCATCATCGCACCGCTCGCCACCGACTGGGCGCTCATCCTCACACCTTGCATCCTAAATGATCGCGCACCGTGCGGTTTCAGAGGAACTTCCTCCCGCGGACGGTCCGTCTGTGGAATGAGCTCCCTGCCGAGGTTTTCCCGATGGACTACAGTATGGGGTTCTTCAAAAGAGGAGTGTACAAGTTCTTATTGGGTCGGCAAAGCGCATGTGACACCCCTGGGGGTTGCAGGCGCCCATAGGCTACGGTGACTGCTTTCCATCAGGCGGGCCGTATGCTTGTTTGCCACCGACGTGGTATAAAAAAAACACTTAAAAACTTAAGGTAACTGGCTGCAGGAACGCTTCCAACCAGTGTAGAGTCCTAACGGGAGGCTTGTTCAACAGTGGACTTCTTATAGCTTAAATGATGAGCTATGAATGACGTGAAACAATGCGAACACACTCAACCTCAGAATAACCATCTACGATTTGTTTCAGTCCCATAAATTAAGCTATTTCAGCGTCGGACATGAAACGTGTCACATAATA
>JALPQI010009635.1:0-50186 GCA_025490895.1 Thaumatotibia leucotreta | reverse complement strand
ACAATGACAAAAATGACAAAAAAAAAGAAAAAAATTGTGCCGCCATCTTGGATCTTAAAATGAACCCTAATTCGGGTTCCACGTATGAGTTTTAGTCGAAAACGAGTACAATGACAAAAATGACAAAAAAAAGAAAAAAAATCGTGCCGCCATCTTGGATCTTAACATGGACCCTAAATTCGGGTTCCACGTATGGGTATTAGTCGAAAACGAGTACAATGACAAAAATGCCAAAAAAAGGAAAAAAAATGTGCCGCCATCTTGGATCTTACAATGAACCCTAAATTCGGGTTCCACGTATGTGTTTTAGTCGAAAACGAGTACAATGACAAAAATGACAAAAAAAAGAAAAAAATTGTGCCGCCATCTTGGATCTTAAAATGGACCCTAAATTCGGGTTCCACGTATGTGTTTTAGTCGAAAACGAGTACAATGACAAAAATGACAAAAAAAAAGAAAAAAATTGTGCCGACATCTTGGATCTTAAAATGAACCCTAAATTCGGGTTCCACGTATGTGTATTAGTCGAAAACGAGTATAATGACAAAAATGATAAAAAAAGAGAAGAAAATTGTGCCGCCATCTTGGATCTTAAAATGGACCCTAAATTCGGGTTCCACGTATGTGTATTAGTCGAAAACGAGTATAATGACAAAAATGATAAAAAAGAGAAGAAAATTGTGCCGCCATCTTGGATCTTAAAATGGACCCTAAATTCGGGTTCCACGTATGAGTTTTAGTCGAAAACGAGTACAATGACAAAAATGACAAAAAAAAGAAAAAAATCGTGCCGCCATCTTGGATCTTAACATGGACCCTAAATTCGGGTTCCACGTATGGGTATTAGTCGAAAACGAGTACAATGACAAAAATGACAAAAAAAAAGAAAAAAAATGTGCCGCCATCTTGGATCTTACAATGAACCCTAAATTCGGGTTCCACGTATGTGTTTTAGTCGAAAACGAGTACAATGACAAAAATGACAAAAAAAAGAAAAAATTGTGCCGCCATCTTGGATCTTAAAATGGACCCTAAATTCGGGTTCCACGTATGTGTTTTAGTCGAAAACGAGTACAATGACAAAAATGACAAAAAAAAAGAAAAAAATTGTGCCGCCATCTTGGATCTTAAAATGAACCCTAAATTCGGGTTCCACGTATGTGTTTTAGTCGAAAACGAGTACAATGACAAAAATGACAAAAAAAAGAAAAAAATTGTGCCGCCATCTTGGATCTTAAAATGGACCCTAAATTCGGGTTCCACGTATGTGTTTTATTCGAAAACGAGTACAATGAAAAAATGACAAAAAAAAAAGAAAAAAATTGTGCCGCCATCTTGGATCTTAAAATGGACCCTAAATTCGGATTCCACGTATGTGAATTAGTCGAAATCGAGTATAATGACAAAAATTGCAAAAATGTGTCGCCATCTTGGATCTAATGGACCCTACAGTCGGATTCCGACTGTACGTACCTGTATCATCATCATCATCATCATATCAGTCGAAAGACGTCCACTGCTGAACATAGGCCTCCCCCAAAGATTGCCACAATGACCGGTCCTGCGCCACCCGCATCCAGCGGACTCCTGCGACCTTCAACAGGTCATCGGTCCACCTTGTGGGGGGCCTACCCACGCTACGCCTTCCGGTACGCGGCCGCCACTCAAGAACCTTCCCGCCCCAACGGCCATCGGTTCTACGCGCAATGTGCCCCGCCCACTGCCACTTCAGTTTAGCGATTCGGAGTGAAAATAATATTAAAATTCGCACGTCCTAACATTAAAGTAATTAAAAAGTAATCTAGAAGTATGGTCAACGACTCCAGTAATTTTGAATCGACATGTTGATTCCAAAGTATTAGTAATGCTAATATGCTATAGATTATTACTGACTCCTTCATACGTCATTGTAATATTCCGTTTCACGACATTACATTACAAGTAATATTCTACCCATAAGTACATTACAAAGTAAAATCAAGTAATATTGTAATCGGGAATTGATTACGAAATGCCCAACTCTGGTGAATACCATCACAGTGCTAACATCACAGTGTGTATTAAATTTATCTTGGTATTTATGGTGCTTTAATGCATTATTATAACTATCATAAACTTGTTAGTTAAGCGGCATTGTAAAAGTTAAATACTTAGTTACCGTTGTTATTGTTATAGTTAAGACAATTAAGCAATACAGCTTTAGGTATAAGTGGTATATTTTGCTTTCGTATTTTGGAGCCTCGTCTACCAACAAACCACTATGTGGTTTGGTAGAAGTTCTGTAAATTAGTTTTAAGCAAAATTTCCTTGAATAAATGGCGTATTATTATTATTATACACTTTATTTCTCATATCTCTTAGGTTAGGCTTTTTATAACAATATTTATAAAATTAAAATAAAATACAACATACAAAAACAATACAAAACACATAAATACTTTATAAAAAACCTAACCTAGGGTGCAGCCGGCTACGGGGCGGGCCCAAGCTGCCGGTGGTTAGGGCTGCAGGGAGAGGAACCGCCGGACTATGCGCGCCGTGTCCAGGATTACCGCCTTCTGCATCTGACCCTTGACCCAACCACCTAGCGAGAGTCTCTTGAGGTGTTGATCGAGACTCTTCGCTATGAGACCGTTCGCAGAAACAACTATCGGTACAATGATCGCCGAATCAACCTCCCACATGTCGGTTACCTCGTGAGCCAAGTCAAGGTACTTACTGGCTTTGTCCTTCTCGGCCTTCACGAGGTTCTCGTCATGGGGGATCGTGATGTCGATGAGCATTGCCCGGCGTTGGGATCGATCTATCAGCACGATATCAGGCTTATTGGCTACAATAGTCCTGTCCGTGATGATAGATCGATCCCAATAGAGCGTGGCACGACCATTTTCGAGAACTGCCGCAGGTGTGTACTTATAGTACGGCACTTCGAAGCCCACGAGGCCGTATTGAAGAGCAAGCTGCTGGTGTATAATCCTGGCTACGAGGTTGTGTCTGTGCAAGTACTCGGTGTTAACAATCTGAGAACAACCGGAAATAATATGCCTGAGTGACTCACCGGGACGGCGGCATGCCCGACAAATGTCGACCGTGCCGTCCTTCAGGATATATTTCCGGTAGTTATTCGTCATGATAACCTCGTCAGCAATTGCACAGGCAAAACCCTCGGTTTCTCCGAAGAGGTCCCCGAATCGTAGCCAGTTCACCGACGCGAGCAGATCTACATCAGGTCCCGTGAGGGCCTTGTAGAACCGCCCGTGTAGCTCCTTGCTCTTCCATACCGCCTTGCGGTCCTCGGTGCTTAGTACCACAGGTTTGCGCCAGTTCTCTTTTGCCAAGGAGAGCGGCGTGAAGTTCCGATCTACTGCCACCACATCTCGATGCATCCCGCACTCATTGCTAAGAAAATAGTTTCTAAGATTGTACACCTCGCGGTTGTGGAGGTTTTTGGCATTTAAGAAGCCGCGGCCCCCACACTTCCGCGAGATGTACAATCTCATAACTGATGAGCGCGGGTGTAGCATTCGATGTGTGGTGAGCAGTGTACGGACCCTTCGATCCAGGGCGTCCAGCTCGGTCTGAGTCCACCTTAGTACGCCAAAGGAGTATATGAGTATGGGCATTACCCAGGCGTTGAAGGCGCGCACTTTGTTGCCTCCTGACAAAAGACTGTTAAGTACTTTTGTGAGCCAGCTGAAAAAGCGCTCCTTCACCGCCTGTCTAATTCCCATATCTTCAATACCCAAAGACTGTGACATACCAAGGTATTTATAGGTTTCTGCTTCCGAGATAGATCTGAACGACATTGTCTCAGAAAGCTGTAAATTTGTCGAATTTACTACTTTCCCCCGCTGCACATGCATAACCGCACACTTATCGACACCAAACTCCATTTTGATGGCACTACTGAAAACTTCTGTGGTTCGCAGTAGCTCCAACAAGTCTTGGCTATTTGGCGCAAATAATTTGAGATCATCCATGTACAGAAGGTGAGAAATGACTTCACCCTCTCTCCGAAGCCGGCAACCTAGTCCTGAATCCTTCAGCAGGGTGCTGAGGGGATTCAGTGCTAGGCAGAACCATAAGGGACTCAGACTGTCACCCTGGAATATTCCTCGCTCGATCCTTATAAAGTCCTGCGGACCAGAGGGGCCAACTCCACCTCCTGGTTGACGAAGGACTGTGGTCCACTGCCCCATACACGCGCCGAGAAAGGATCTTAAAGTTGCATTAACTTTATACAACTCCAAGACCCTTCCCAACCATGAATGAGGCACCGAATCATAGGCCTTCTTGTAGTCAATCCAAGCAGCGGAGAGGGCCCCTTTGTTACGCCGGACTTGCTGGCAAATGGTCATGTCAATGAGGAGGAGCTCTTTAGTACCACGGGACCCAACCCTACATCCATTTTGAGCAGGAGCCAAAACATTGTTCGCAACAATGTGCGTGTTAATTTTTACTCTCAAAATGGATGTAAGGAGCTTGTACAGTGTGGGCAAGCACGTGATGGGTCGGTAGTTCTTCGCTTCCGTGGTACTACCGGACTTGTAGAGCAGGAAGGTTACTCCAGTTGTTAAGGAAGGTGGCAGGGAACCGAGCTCGAGGGCTTGTTGGAATTGCGTTGCCAATCGTGAGTGCGAGCACCGAAACCATTTTAGCCAGAAGTTGTGCAATCCATCCGGCCCAGGACTTTTCCAGTTCTGAGTCGTGCGGACAGCACAACTTACGTCATCGGGGCTGATGGTAACTGCCCCCATAGGTTCGATGGTCTCGCATTCACGTTCGACAACGGTCATCCATTCACCCTCGGTATGTCCGACGGGCGCTGACCAGATACTACGCCAGAAATCACTCATAGCAGTAGCATCCGGCAACCGCGCGTCGGACACACGGTAGTCGGTTTCCTCCCACTTTCGGTAAACCTTCCTTTGGTCACTCTGGAAAAGGCGATTCTGCTGGAATCGGTTCACACGCTCTCTGTAGCGGCGAATACGGTTTGCCCATGCATAAACCTTCTGCTTCAGAAAGTCGATGCGCTCTGTGAGGTTGGCCATGTAGTCGCGGGGTGCAATACCCGTTCCCGCGAACGCCTGGTTCACAAAGCGCATTACTCGGGGGCGGTTGTTACCCCCCCTGAAGCAGATCAGCTTTGCAATGAGAGTCCTAAACGAGTCGATACGACGCTCGATCCGCACCTGCCATGCGGGGTCACCTCCGGCGGTCCTAGGTGCACGGTCAGAGTCCGGAAACTTGACTCGAGCAACACGGCACGCCGCGATGGCCCCGCAGTACATGATCGAGTGCGTATCTTCCAAATCTTTACTGGATCGTATATACGGCTCCAGTAAAGCGTTTAGGGCTCCCATCAACGCTAGATTGCGCCTATTCATGGGCAAACGTGGTAATCGTGGCCTAGAGTCGGGTGTGAAGCGATGCTGCATAATCGCCTCTTCCAGAGTCCTCCTCAATTGCTCATTGTCTGAAGTACTCACACTCAGGTTCGTAACGTCATCCCCGTCGGCACTGGGATCAACCCGCGGTGCCCTCGGTGCCAGGTCGGGTGCCGGCACCGGATCCGGCGACATGGCGGGCGGGTCCCGCGCCGAAGCGGAGGCCGCACGAACAGGGAGAGCCTCCAGGCGAAGCCGATCAAGTGTCGAGTCATCCAGCCGCTTTAATCGTTGGATGACTCGCACTTGATCCGATAATCGCTGCGCAGTCACATTTATGGTCGGTTCAAGAGCCTGAAACAGAGGAAGCATCCGGACACGATACGCGGATAGGTTAGTTTCTCCCTCTGTAGCCCCGTAGTAGGCGCGCATGACATTCTCATTCATAGCTTGAGACCATGTCATGCGTCGCACTACACCACCGGCAGCGGGAGCCGTGGGCGGGGCAGCATGTCCCGCGGGCCCCAAGCGTGCCGGCAGCGGTGGCCGTCCGCGCCGCGCAGGTGGTCGTGGCGGCGGCGGCGGTGGTCCGCGCTCGTCGCTCGACTCGCTGGTGTCGGGTGCAGTGGCGAATTCTTCACCCGACGACGATTCCGAAGAGGAGGAGGAGGACGATGCGGACGGAGGTGGTGGGCGTGCGGATAGTGTGGACGCTTGACGTGTTTTACTTCGCGTTTGCATGATTTCCTGTTGTCTTTATGTATGTTGGCGTGTAGGTCCGAGTATATGAGTAGTCATCACGGGTATCATCTGTACTACTAAAATTGTACAAAGTAGAATCGAAACGGCCAATAAATACATTTTTTATAAAAAAGAACAGAAAAAATTGTAAAAAAACACGTCTGACGTTGACAGCGTCAATTTTTTTTTTTTTTTTTTTTTTTATTATTATTATTATTATCTTTATTTCATTCATTTCTTAGATTAGGTTTTTTACAATATGTCTATAAAAGTAAAATAAAATAAAACATACAAAAGCAATACAAAACATGTAAACATAATATAAAAAACCTAACCTAGAGAGCCGCCGGCAACGGAGCGGGCCCAAGCTGCCGGTGGTTAGGGCCGCAGGGAGAGGAACCGCCGGACTATGCGCGCCGTGTCCAGGATTACCGCCTTCTGCATCTGACCCTTGACCCAACCACCTAGCGAGAGCCTCTTGAGGTGTTGATCGAGACTCTTCGCTATGAGACCGTTCGCAGAAACAACTATCGGTACAATGATCGCCGAATCAACCTCTCACATGTCGGTTACCTCGTGAGCCAAGTCAAGGTACTTACTGGCTTTGTCCTTCTCGGCCTTCACGAGGTTCTCGTCATGGGGGATGGTGATGTCGATGAGCATTGCCCGGCGTTGGGATCGATCTATCAGCACGATATCAGGCTTATTGGCTACAATAGTCCTGTCCGTGATGATAGATCGATCCCAATAGAGCGTGGCACGACCATTTTCGAGAACTGCCGCAGGTGTGTACTTATAGTAAGGCACTTCGAGACCCACAAGGCCGTATTGAAGAGCAAGCTGCTGGTGTATAATCCTGGCTACGAGGTTGTGTCTGTGCAAGTACTCGGTGTTAACAATCTGAGAACAACCGGAAATAATATGCCTGAGTGACTCACCGGGACGGCGGCATGCCCGACAAATGTCGACCGTACCGTCCTTCAGGATATATTTCCGGTAGTTATTCGTCATGATAACCTCGTCAGCAATTGCACAGGCAAAACCCTCGGTTTCTCCGAAGAGGTCCCCGAATCGTAGCCAGTTCACCGACGCGAGCAGATCTACATCAGGTCCCGTGAGGGCCTTGTAGAACCGCCCGTGTAGCTCCTTGCTCTTCCATACCGCCTTGCGGTCCTCGGTGCTTAGTACCACAGGTTTGCGCCAGTTCTCTTTTGCCAAGGAGAGCGGCGTGAGGTTCCGATCTACTGCCACCACATCTCGATGCATCCCACACTCATTGTTAAGAAAATAGTTTCTAAGATTGTACACCTCGCGGTTGTGGAGGTTTTTGGCATTTAAGAAGCCGCGGCCTCCACATTTCCGCGGGATGTACAATCTCATAACTGATGAGCGCGGGTGTAGCATTCGATGTGTGGTGAGCAGTGTACGGACCCTTCGATCCAGGGCGTCCAGCTCGGTCTGAGTCCACCTTAGTACGCCAAAGGAGTATATGAGTATGGGCATTACCCAGGCGTTGAAGGCGCGCACTTTGTTGCCTCCTGACAAGAGACTGTTAAGTACTTTTGTGAGCCGGCTGAAAAAGCGCTCCTTCACCGCCTGTCTAATTCCCATATCTTCAATACCCAAAGACTGTGACATACCAAGGTATTTATAGGTTTCTGCTTCCGAGATAGATCTGAACGACATTGTCTCAGAAAGCTGTAAATTTGTTGAATTTACTACTTTCCCCCGCTGTACATGCATAACCGCACACTTATCGACACCAAACTCCATTTTGATGGCACTACTGAAAACTTCTGTGGTTCGCAGTAGCTCCAACAAGTCTTGGCTATTTGGCGCAAATAATTTGAGATCATCCATGTACAGAAGGTGAGAAATGACTTCACCCTCTCTCCGAAGCCGGCAACCTAGTCCTGAATCCTTCAGCAGGGTGCTGAGGGGATTCAGAGCTAGGCAGAACCATAAGGGACTCAGACTGTCACCCTGGAATATTCCTCGCTCGATCCTTATAAAGTCCTGCGGACCAGAGGAGCCATCTCCACCTCCTGGTTGACGAAGGACTGTGGTCCACTGCCTCATACACGCGCCGAGAAAGGATCTTAAAGTTGCATTAACTTTATACAACTCCAAGACCCTTCCCAACCATGAATGAGGCACCGAATCATAGGCCTTCTTGTAGTCAATCCAAGCAGCGGAGAGGGCCCCTTTGTTACGCCGGACTTGCTGGCAAATGGTCATGTCAATGAGGAGGAGCTCTTTAGTACCACGGGACCCAACCCTACATCCATTTTGAGCAGGAGCCAAAACATTGTTCGCAACAATGTGTGTGTTAATTTTTACTCTCAAAATGGATGTAAGGAGCTTGTACAGTGTGGGCAAGCACGTGATGGGTCGGTAGTTCTTCGCTTCCGTGGTACTACCGGACTTGTAGAGCAGGAAGGTTACTCCAGTTGTTAAGGAAGGTGGCAGGGAACCGAGCTCGAGGGCTTGTTGGAATTGCGTTGCCAATCGTGAATGCGAGCACCGAAACCATTTTAGCCAGAAGTTGTGCAATCCATCCGGCCCAGGACTTTTCCAGTTCTGAGTCGTGCGGACAGCACAACTTACGTCATCGGGGCTGATGGTAACTGCCCCCATAGGTTCGATGGTCTCGCATTCACGTTCGACAACGGTCATCCATTCACCCTCGGTGTGTCCGACGGGCGCTGACCAGATACTACGCCAGAAATCACTCATGGCAGTAGCATCCGGCAACCGCGCGTCGGACACACGGTAGTCGGTTTCCTCCCACTTTCGGTAAACCTTCCTTTGGTCACTCTGGAAAAGGCGATTCTGCTGGAATCGATTCACACGCTCTCTGTAGCGGCGAATACGGTTTGCCCATGCATAAACCTTCTGCTTCAGAAAGTCGATGCGCTCTGTGAGGTTGGCCGTGTAGTCGCGGGGTGCAATACCCGTTCCCGCGAACGCCTGGTTCACAAAGCGCATTACTCGGGGGCGGTTGTTACCCCCCCTGAAGCAGATCAGCTTTGCAATGAGAGTCCTAAACGAGTCGATACGACGCTCGATCCGCACCTGCCATGCGGGGTCACCTCCGGCGGTCCTAGGTGCACGGTCAGCGTCCGGAAACTTGACTCGAGCAACACGGCACGCCGCGATGGCCCCGCAGTACATGATCGAGTGCGTATCTTCCAAATCTTTACTGGATCGTATATACGGCTCCAGTAAAGCGTTTAGGGCTCCCATCAACGCTAAATTGCGCCTATTCATGGGCAAACGTGGTAATCGTGGCCTAGAGTCGGGTGTGAAGCGATGCTGCATAATCGCATCTTCCAGAGTCCTCCTCAATTGCTCATTGTCTGAAGTACTCACACTCAGGTTCGTGACGTCATCCCCGTCGGCACTGGGATCAACCCGCGGTGCCCCCGGTGCCAGGTCGGGTGCCGGCACCGGATCCGGCGACATGGCGGGCGGGTCCCGCGCCGAAGCGGAGGCCGCACGTATTATTATTTTTAGGCTCGACGCTGCCGCAGCGCTGACACAGCGCTGACAGCAAGGCGGTTTCCTTAGTGAATAACACTGCAGCCTATGATAGTCCACTGCTGGACGTAGGCCTCTCCTATTAACTATGCGTATAGACGCATTTAGGAGGTAAATGCCCATAATCGCCACGCTGGGCATGCAAGCGGATTGGCGATCGCAGTAATGTGTCCACTATGATGACGCTGCTGCCCATCGTCAATCTTTTATCAAATAATGGTCAGTGACACTTCAATCCCTTAGTCGACTGTTACGACACCCGCAGGAGGAGTTGGGGTGGTGTCAAGTATTCTTACTGCTGTCACCACACAGCAAGCCAAGTTACTAATCACTAACGCTCGGTGTATCTTAGTTTTCCGTCTTTGTCATTCTTTCTTATACTCGTAAATAGTGCGACAGAGGCACTTCAATGACTTTAGTCGACTTTTACGACTCCCGCAGGGGGAGTTGAGGTGGTGACAAATGATTAAGCGTTACCGATTGGCAACTTGGCTAAGCACCCTGGCGTAGGTAATCACTCGATCTCGTCAAGCGATTCGAATATTGATCAATCCACTTGTTTGTCATCGAAAGAAAATTCAGGAAATTATTGTCTTGGGAAAACTTGGTATCTCTCGAATTTGCCTACCAGCGAGTTTCTTTTGTCGGAATAAGATGAATGATTAACATTTTCTTTGGAGTATTGGGATGTTTTATTGGAAGAATGATGAAACCTCAAAGAAATATACTTAGAACAGTATTAAATAATGAAATACGAATCATCTTAGCTACAAACATAAACATGAATTAAAATGTCCAAACAATATAGAATATTCTATGTTGTTGTCGTCCTAAGATACCCCAGAAGTGCAAAAGGCCTTCACAAGATCGCGCCACGCCTCTCTGTCCTCAGCAACACTTTTAGCCTCCCTCCAGCTTAGGCCAACCGTATTGAGCTCGTTTCAGACAGATCGCTGCCAGGAGTGTACTGGCCATCCAGGAGGTCGGCTGCCGTTGGGCCAAACAAGTATATTCAAACTTAAGTGGAGCTCGGTGGGACAAATTGCTAGGCAACCTTAGATTGGGTTGGTGGATCGAAAGAAGATCTTCGGAAGACCAGCGCTGGCACTCGCTAGCAACATGCTGAGATGAGGCCATGTCGTAGCATACACGTCTTTATTTATGTACCTATATTTTTGTTCTGTAAATACATTGTGATTTTTGTGTATAATGTTACGAATAAACTTATTTCTATTTCTACTTATTTCTAAAATTCTAACGGACTGGTGGCCACTTCAGGGAAAAAGAAGCGTCGCACGTCCTCCAGCTCGATGGGGCGACTATATTACGAAATCTGTGGGTCGCTTCTGGGTAAGATTGGCACAAGACCGGGTCGAATGGCGTACGCGAAGAGAGGCATATGCTCAGCCAGTGGGCTCTCACGGGCTGATGATGATGATGAAATTAAAAAAAACCGGCCAAGTGCGAGTCGGACTCGCGCGCGAAGGGTTCCGTACCATTATCAATTTATTATTAAAAAAATACAGTTAAATCTATCTATCTCAAAGACTATAAGAGATAATTTAATCAAACCAAAAATCGTTGATAGAGTTTATTAATGTGCATAACATATATTTTTTATAGAATTTTATATTGCGTAGTTTAAGAAATAGAGGGGGGGACACATTTTTCAACTTTGAGAGCTGAAATATATCTCGAAAACGATTTGCTTAAATAAAAATGAGATTTATAAACTTTCATATCATTTTCAAAGAACTTTCTATTAATACCCCACACGCTTATATACAACTAAAAAAATTTTTCTATCCCTCAGTTACATGTATGGAGGGCCCCCACCCCAATGGTTTTTTTTACAATTTAGTATCATAATCCTGTAGCGGTTTATACAACACATATCCTTACCAAATTTTGTTACTGTAGCATTTATAGTTTCCGAGTAAATCGGCTGTGACAGACGGACAGACAGACATGACAAATCTATAAGGGTTCCGTTTTTGCCATTTTGGCTACGGAACCCTAAAAATGACCTCAACCTATTTCTCCAAGATCCCATCCCCGACTTGGTGCCAACGGGATCATCGGGTCCTTCCTTCCGGATTCGGGATCTCCCTTCGGTCTTGTTTTAATTTATCGCTATTTCGTTTCGAAGTTCATTTCGTATCGTAATATACTATTTCATCACACTTGCTGTCTAATCGCGCCATTGCTTGCATGCATCGCGGGAGTAATATATTTTGTCCTATAACTTATTTTTTTGTCCGCAAGTGTGATGAAAAACATTGTATGCAACTATGCATCACGGTCGGTAAGAGGCATACTAACCCAGGTTTATTAAAATTACCTTCGACTACGGCGTCGGGCTTTTAACACTCTCGTTAGTAATACCGTACTTACCTCCCTAGATGCAGAATGTAGGTACCATTATAATTATGCGAGGTAAAAAATATTTTAATGAAACGTTATTTATCCTTACTTTCATGAAAGAATCTGAAATAAATAGCTGACCTTTTCTTGGCAAATATGTACCCTCACATACATACTAATACATTTTTATCGAATATACATACATGTATAAATACGTATAGCTAGTTTATTTTATAAACGACATTATGTTTGCGTAATAGACAACACAAACATGCTGAGCAAAGGCTGTTTGCCCAGGCCGAGTATTCTCTTCGCTCGCGAGTCGAGGCCCAGAGGCCCACGCGGACTTTAGGGCCTACGTTAGCTTAGGCCCTGGTTTTTCATAGGGCTCACGGTACACGTGTAACCCGCCAAACCGGATACTCGTGTTCTTAAGCCCGACGGTACTAAGAACCCGAATTACACGAGCCCGCCGGGTACCCGTGTCCGTGTCCAATACACGGATACCGTTTACACGAAACCGCGTGCTACCCGGGTGCCCGGGTACTTAAGACCGAACCAAACGGGTTCGAAATAATTTGAGCAAATGCAAATAAGGTATATTATTGAATGTAACCTGTTACAAAACACTACCTGTTCAGGAAAGGTCAGCCGATTTAACTTTTTTATTAATGTTTTATAAATTTCGACTGTATCTGTTACGTAATAAGGTCTATTTGACACAATTAGCCTTCTGCTTATCAATCTATTTGTACTATAGGTAGTTCTTAAGTCCCACGACCCATTCGTACGCTTCTCGTCAAAGACGTCCCCGAACCCGCGGGTAATTAAAGTCCGTGTAAATAATACCCGTGTATCCGTGTACCCGTGCAGACGGGTATTATTTACACGGACTTTAATTACCCGTGTAAATCGGGTCAGAAACCCGTGTACGTGTAACACGAACACGGGTATGAGAAACGTTGACACGAAAGCCGGACACGACCGCGAGCCCTAGTTTTCAGGCCGGCGGCCGGCGACCGACGCCTGTCCGCCGCCGACGACGTTCGAATGTTTTGTTCGCGAATGTTTCTCTGAAACGTCGCCGGCAGCGGGTAACCGACGAAGTGTCAGAGATACCAACCTCAAACATTAGAAAACAAAACTTTCGAACGTCGCTGGCGGACACTCGTCGGTCGCCGGTGGCTGGCCAGATAAACCAGGGCCTAACGCGGATTACCCGCGACGGACGCCCGCCTCAAAGAAATTGTATAGACACCGCTAACTGGCTTGGAGCGTGGGACGGATGTTAATCCGTGCGACGGGCGGCGGGGGTCCTCTCCGTGGGCAGTGTGGGCACGCGGCGGGCACACCGGAGCGGACTTGTTTCTTGAATTCAGCACTGTCGGACTCACTGACCCGCGGTGGGTGTCCGGAGCGGGACCCGTGAGCGTGCGCACGAGGCGGGCGTCCGCGTAAACAAGCGTAGGCCCTTAGGCCCCGGCCGGTAAGAAGTCATTCCTGACACCTATCAGTACCAAGAAATTCGGCAATTCATTCATATCACATCATCAGCCGTGTGGTGACGGCAGAAAGAATACATTTGTCACCACCCCATCTCCTCCTGCGGGTGTCGTAAGAGTCGACTAAGGGATTGAAGTGTCTCTGACCATACTTGATTAAAGATTGATGATGGGCAGCAGCGTCATCATAGTAGACACATTACTGCAATCGCCAATCGCGTAAACAAGCGTAGGCCCTTAGGCCCCGGCCGGTAAGAAGTCATTCCTGACACCTATCAGTACCAAGAAATTCGGCAATTCATTCATATCACATCATCAGCCG
The DNA here is from genome assembly GCA_025490895.1 of Thaumatotibia leucotreta. Classification (NCBI taxonomy): domain Eukaryota; kingdom Metazoa; phylum Arthropoda; class Insecta; order Lepidoptera; family Tortricidae; genus Thaumatotibia; species Thaumatotibia leucotreta. The sequence goes on along the minus strand of JALPQI010009635.1, from coordinate 36,327 downwards.
TGTGGTGACGGCAGAAAGAATACATTTGTCACCACCCCATCTCCTCCTGCGGGTGTCGTAAGAGTCGACTAAGGGTTTGAAGTGTCACTGACCATACTTGATTAAAGATTGATGATGGGCAGCAGCGTCATCATAGTGGACACATTACTGCGATCGCCAATCCGCTTGCCCAGCGTGGCGATTATGGGCATTTGCTCCTAATGCGTCCATACGCGTAATTAAAAGGAGAGGCCTACGTCCAGCAGTGGACTAACATAGGCTGATGGTGATGATGATGATGATGAATTGTTGAGGTTGTAATTGCTTACTGCCCGACGGGTACTTTATTTTGCACGACTTAGAACATTTTGACTTGCCAAACGCGATAACTGAACTCTCCACTCTCGAACTCTGCAAATACGTGAGAATAACGCTGAGTGATTTAGTATTGAACACGACAGAGGCCGACAATCTTCGCGGCAACAAACATTGACACTACAGTGACTGCAGTTATGCAGTGTATTGTGCATCGGAAGAGTGCAGCAAGATATCTAATAAAAAGAGTTGGGCGAAAATTAATTTGATTACTCTTTTCGATTACTTTTGTATGTGTAATTTGTAATCTCTTGTTATCATTATTACAGCGAGGAAATGCCGCCAGCATCCTCGGTACAATGCCACAAAGGCCAATCTTAGATATAGGTTAGGTTAGTAGATTAATTAGATTAGTAGTAAGTAGATTAGTTAGATTGAATCTACGTACATAAATTGTAGTTTTGAAAATAATTTTATATTAAAAAAAAAATTGTTTTTTTTTTAATGCATGTTAGTTGTAAGATGTACAGTGGCGTTCAGAATCGCATGGGCGATTTATGAATGAATTCATTCGTAAGCTGTCCATGCAATTTTGAACCCGACTGTAACTATATTCTGTGCTGTAACATGATTGTTTGAAAAAACAAGTCCCGCCTAGTTTCTTACCGGTTCTTCTCGGGGTCAGTGGAGAACCGGAAGTAGTTTTAATACTTAGACAATGCAAAAGAGTTTGTTGATATTCCAATTTGAATAAATAAATTAAATAATCATTTGACTTTGACTTTAATGTAGATTACAAAGTACCTACACATATAAATGTAATTTACAGAAGTAATCAAATTACCATTGCCCAATTCTGCTAATCATAATGTATTTATTTATGACAAATATTTGTTCGTTGGTCATGGTTGTCCATGTATTTAAGTATCTATATGTATATATCTATTAATATATCGTCGTCTAGTACCCACATCACAAGCCTTATTTGAGCTTACCGTGGGACTAGGTTGATTTGTGTAAGATGTCCCAAGATATTTATTTTTATTTAATGTCCAGTGGCATTTTGCTCCTTTAGCTGCATGGTGATGATTTCATGTTTAATAACCACAAAAAAAGTAAAAAGCGACTTCAACCGGTTTCTTCAAGATCCCATCATCAGACCCCGACATCGTGGGGTTATACCAGTTCGATTAAATTTTTTTTTTAAATATAGTGTCCCAATTCTGGGAGAGATACTTGTCGAGTACCTAACATAGATACAAAAAATCTGTCGAATTGAAAACCTCCTCTTTTTTTAAAATCTTAAAGAATATTAGTATATTTTACGCCTGCAACTGTAAAATTTGTTGGGTTGACTGAGTATTAAGTATTGTTCGTTGACAAAATTGCAAACAGAACTCATATCCTTCTATCCGTTTGCATGACACGGCATTTTACACAAACATGCAGACGCTTAAAAACGTAGGTATTACTGTATACTTTTAGATATATGTACGGTCGAGGAATTTAATTTCCTACCCATTTCGTACCTTGTCATAGTAGGTATAACTATAACATGACAGTCCTAGCAGCTTTCATATTGGTTGTCACTGTGACAAGGTACGAAATGGGTAGGAAATTAAATTCCTCGACTGTACAATAAACGCGTCATTCAAGAACAATCTGAAAAAGTTGTGGCTCTCCGACATTTTGAATATTCTATTTATTATATGTACGTATTTGTATTAAATATTTTAATTATATGTGTAGGTATTGCATGTATGAGTTTATCTTAATTGACATAATAACAGTTCAGTTTTTGGTTTTATATTACTCAAGTATGTTCTCCACTGTACACGGTATGTTTGTCTATCTTTTGCTTCATATAGACAACTCCTTTGCTCAAAGGTGAACTGGAAGAGATCCCTTACAGGGATAAGTTCACCTTTGTACCTGTTAAAATTTTTGTATAAATGTGTAATTTTACCTGTTTTGTGTACAGTAAAGAATTTACATACATTACATTTACATACATTGTAACGTTGCACGTACATGTTGTCATTTTTATATTTAATTCAGTTAATTTTAATCTATTTTTCTTATATCAATTTAATTAATTCACATGTTTTATGCGGTCAACTGTACTAAGCGCGCACGGAAAACCGTTGGGTGGGCGCGTGACGTCACGGAACTTTCTAGTCGCCTGCATTTCGCGACTATATATATGCGGGTTGGCGCTGCAGTCAGTGTTTCGATTTCATTCGGACGGAGCGGTCGCGTGCAGACGCGCACGCTGGGTGTCCTAGTCGGCCGCGCAAGGCTTATAGCCCTGTGCGGTTCGCACACCCAGGGTCCTCTGTCGTCTGCACGCGAGTATTGTAGGATACCTAATATCCTAAGTTGTATTAAAATCAGTGTTCCGCACCCACGTAATTGGTAAGTGCGAAGTGTTGATCGTTTTAAACATAAGAGTAACATTTAAGTAATTTAAATTCATTAGTATCAGTAGTTTTATTCCAATAGTGCTGTTTGTGAATTGCTAAGTGTTTAAGTTAATTATAATGCAGCAGTAGCTATGCCGTTGCTATCGCAACTATCTAGTACTTTCCTTTGTTCTCCTTGCTGCCGGTACGTGTATATTTGTGAGCGTACCCGCGTATTTATTTAATTGTTCGATTTGTAATTTTCTTTCTTTTATCCTGTGCTTTCCGCGCTTTTTGTGACTCCGCTCTGCTTGTTGAACACCAAACACGCTTACTGCTTTCGGCACCAGCTTGTTCACGGTCCCGACCTCATCATCATCATCACCGGGGTGTTCACACAGCAGAGCGCTTACGGGCTTATCACTAAGACGTGTGATTGTCTACAGGGTGCGAAGTATACACTACATTTTGTGGTTGCCACGATACTTCGTGGCAGGGAGCTGCCCTGCTTCAGCGTGGTGATCACCACCAGCGTACAGCACACCACAAAGCACACGTCTCTTCCCACCTCGACGGCAGGGTTGGAGCCCTAGTCGTTCGCCCGCCGTCGCCCACCTGCTCCTCTTCACTGCTGGCGCGAGACCCCCTCGTCTGCGGATCCTCGACCAGCCAGGGCAGTACCGGACCGCGAGTGTTACTCTAGACGGGCCTTAGACCACCCACGACCCTTTCTTTTCTTCAATAAACGATTTATTTTTTTAAAAGTAACGGTTTTTATTTCCCTCCATTTTTTTTAAATTTCGATGGCGTAACGGTTTAACGGTCATCAACCGGCCTAACCGTTTTTAACCGCCACATTGGCGCCCTTTAACGTGGTCTAATTGGTCTAGGGTAGCCTCGCAGGTATTTGTGTGTTTTGTGTTTTATTGTTTTGTGAAACGTTGTTTTTTTTGGTTGCAAAGTAACTAAGGTGTACCTCAATATTTTGACATTTAGCATAATTTGATGACATTTTTTTATTTTTGCTTTATGATATTATTGTATTTGTTTTGTGGATATTTTAAATTATTTTGAATTTTTAAACCTTGTGCTGTTTCAAGGTACAGTCGGTAACAATATTGTTTTAATTTTATTTGAATTGGATTGTTTTTTTTTTGGGTACACACTAGTTACAATAAATTAATGCTTTATTTGTTTTTATTTTTGTGATTGTGCTTATTGTGCTTGTGTTTATTATTATTATTTTATTTTTTTGTGCCAACCAGGAACGTTCCGTAATTTTATTGTAACAGACGGAGTAGTTTTAATTAAAGCGTTCAACACTTTCCACGGTTCCCATTTACACGCGTTATTATATTATATATTTAATTTTTTTTTTTCTCTCAACGATGGAATTTCCTGTAAAATTCTTGTCGCTTCAGAAACCAGTATTAGATTTTTTTTTAAGTCGGTATTCGTGGTGAGACTCCAGGATCTCGATTTGAATAAATAGTTATAAATTAGTTTCACTTACTTTGCCCATCTCGTGTTTTTATATTGACATCTTTTAAGTGCAAGATAGTAGTTGTATTGGTAATCGGTTGAACGATAACAGGTTACCTTCAAATGTATGGACGCATTAGAATCTTAGGTGGTAATCCAGATTCTAATGTATTTTTTTTCGAATGTGAGAAGTATGGAAGATAGAGTGTTATAGTAATACAATTACGCAATCTTAAATTGCGCGGATTTTATTCTAAGGAACAAAATCCTTTTCCGGCGCGAGCGGGTAATGTAACGTTGCACGTACATGTTGTCATTTTTATATTTAATTCAGTTAATTTTAATCTATTTTTCTTATATCAATTTAATTAATTCACATGTTTTATGCGGTCAACTGTACTAAGCGCGCACGGAAAACCGTTGGGTGGGCGCGTGACGTCACGGAACTTTCTAGTCGCCTGCATTTCGCGACTATATATATGCGGGTTGGCGCTGCAGTCAGTGTTTCGATTTCATTCGGACGGAGCGGTCGCGTGCAGACGCGCACGCTGGGTGTCCTAGTCGGCCGCGCAAGGCTTATAGCCCTGTGCGGTTCGCACACCCAGGGTCCTCTGTCGTCTGCACGCGAGTATTGTAGGATACCTAATATCCTAAGTTGTATTAAAATCAGTGTTCCGCACCCACGTAATTGGTAAGTGCGAAGTGTTGATCGTTTTAAACATAAGAGTAACATTTAAGTAATTTAAATTCATTAGTATCAGTAGTTTTATTCCAATAGTGCTGTTTGTGAATTGCTAAGTGTTTAAGTTAATTATAATGCAGCAGTAGCTATGCCGTTGCTATCGCAACTATCTAGTACTTTCCTTTGTTCTCCTTGCTGCCGGTACGTGTATATTTGTGAGCGTACCCGCGTATTTATTTAATTGTTCGATTTGTAATTTTCTTTCTTTTATCCTGTGCTTTCCGCGCTTTTTGTGACTCCGCTCTGCTTGTTGAACACCAAACACGCTTACTGCTTTCGGCACCAGCTTGTTCACGGTCCCGACCTCATCATCATCATCACCGGGGTGTTCACACAGCAGAGCGCTTACGGGCTTATCACTAAGACGTGTGATTGTCTACAGGGTGCGAAGTATACACTACATTTTGTGGTTGCCACGATACTTCGTGGCAGGGAGCTGCCCTGCTTCAGCGTGGTGATCACCACCAGCGTACAGCACACCACGAAGCACACGTCTCTTCCCACCTCGACGGCAGGGTTGGAGCCCTAGTCGTTCGCCCGCCGTCGCCCACCTGCTCCTCTTCACTGCTGGCGCGAGACCCCCTCGTCTGCGGTTCCTCGACCAGCCAGGGCAGTACCGGACCGCGAGTGTTACTCTAGACGGGCCTTAGACCACCCACGACCCTTTCTTTTCTTCAATAAACGATTTATTTTTTTAAAAGTAACGGTTTTTATTTCCCTTCATTTTTTTTTTTTAAATTTCGATGGCGTAACGGTTTAACGGTCATCAACCGCCTTTAACCGTCTTTAACCGCCACAACATACATAAACGTGCTTCAAACGTATGTACCTATATGTATTCTTTATGACATCCATGGTCTTTCTCTGGTGATATCTATTAAAAACCAACGAATTATCTGTGGTTTGTAACTTTTGACCTGATTAAACCTCTATAGTTCGACAGGCTTTCGTAGCAAACAGCAACAAATAGCACGTAAAAGCAAATATTAACTCCGCTCAAATACATTTTACTGACATTTGATGAATTTTGCAACGGATTTAACGCAACCTGGCTTTATTATTTCGGAGTGGAAATTATTTCAGATACTCGTAATCCATTAACGTTTCACTGGTATAATAGCAATTAGTATGCCTAGTATGTTTGAAACAAAATGTAAATGAAACCACTTGTTTTGTATCTTTTTTTAATCATATCCATATTAATGTGTGCCTTAATAGGTATCTATTGGTTGGAATAAGTCTTAAACTTAAATGATTATCACTACATAGGGTAAAATAAAGTCACTTTTTCTGTCCCTATATCCCTTTGTACGCTTAAATCTTTAAAACTACGCAACGGATTTTGATGAATTTTTTTTAACAGGTAGAGTAATTCAAGAGGAAGGTTTTTATGTAGGTATAGTACCAGTGCGAAACCGAGGCGGGTCGCTAGTGATATTTTAAATCTGCCCTATAAACATTTCTACTAGTATAACTCTATGGTTCTCTGTGGGAGGTCCATTTTCGCTACAAAGCCGAAAAATCACGGGATCGGCTACGAGCGTAGCGCGTAGCACGTAGCACTCGTCCGCAATGAAAGTGTTAAGGCCAGCATTGGACGACGGACGTGTATCGGCCGAAGGTGCATTCAGACCAAATGAGCATTCGCTGTTCTATCCCCCGCTCTACGAAATCAACCAATCACGTTTTGTGTAACGGTCGCATTTCGTAGAGTGGGGGGTTAGAATAGCGAATGTTCGTTTAGTCTGAATGCACCTTGAGAATGGTGAAGACTCGTGACGAATTTTTCTTTACATTTAAAAGCGTATTCATCTACGCATATATTATCATCGTTATTTTCCTGGTTCGTCCCCGTACCGTATGAGTTGGAAAGTAAAGGATACGTTAGGTTTTACTCGATACGTAATGGATTATATCGCGCTCGCACTGATAGTATATTGCAGCGAGAGCGATGGCCTGCTTTACGTATCGAGTAAAACCTAACGTTACCGATACTACGGTACGGCTACCGATCATAGACTAAACAAAGTTACAGCCAACGAACCACGGACTAAGTTGCCTCGCGGTGCCTCGGGTTGCCTCGGGTTTTGCCTCGCCGAGCGCCTCGCTATTAAAATTAACGAACCTTCAAAGGTTAGTGTTCATAAAATTCACACTTCGCAAGCAGTTTAAAAGTCAGTGAACCTCGTTGAAGTATATTTTGTAACAAACTGCATTAAGTTGTACTTATAAATTGGCGGGCACTATTTTAAATAAACAGTTCTGAACTTCGGATTCCCAGGTTTTGGAATGGCAATTACTTGGCACCATCATAAACGGCGAATTCATGACTCGCTTGCGGTTTGCTGACGATATCGTAGTGGCAAAGGAAACGAGGAACTCGGCATGATGCTGACTTCAACAGAGTTTCACTTTCACCACGGGTGGGCTTGAAAATGAACATGGATAATTTTTCAGGAAAACTTTAATTGAGACTCTTAAAGAATGAAGAATCATATTTAAAGCGCAGAGTTTGGTTAAATTTCATAAATCGCCAACGTTTCACAAATCTTTAAATAAAATGCAAGCAGTTAAGCTTTGGGTTTGTCATGACAGTATGGAATGATCTTACTCTCTTGGTGCACGAAATTTAGATTAGTGAGAATGACATTATATACCACCACCACCTAATCCAAAAGTCAAATGAATTCCGGATCAGCGAATAAAATGGGTCTTTGGTTTTGGCACAATTTCCAAATCTAAAATTAGGCCGTTAATAAGTGTCAAACATGCATACACCGTTAATTGGTGCCTTTACTTTACCTAATTAGGGTAAATAAATGCTAACGTTCGTATAAAATACGTAAGTTACCCTACTACAATATTTTTCAATCAGATATATTTTAATATAAAGGAAAAATCAATCATAATAAAATATTTAATAATGTTAACATTACTCCAAAATTAACGCTTTTATTTAATGTTATACTCATTTTAATGTAAAACTTCATTAAAACATCATTAAATTGGAGTTTACCCGTCCATCATAGCTTAAAAGCACTCAAAAGTTCGCGAGTAATTGCAACGGCCGGCGTTCAATGTAAAATTATATTTAATTATAGCCAAACTTTGAACACAAATTACGTAACAGTAATAAATTTTTCAGCCTCCATGGATGGGCTATTGGTTACGAAGCTGGAGGTTCCGGGTTCGAATCCCGGCGAGGGCATTTATTATTTGTGGGCTTATTATAAATATTTGTTTACTGGTCATGTTTGAAATTAATATACAAAGTAGCGCTAGTACTTAAAAATACAACACAGAAAAATCAGCAATTTGAGTTGTATCACAAAAAAAAAACAAAAACATTGACTTCGCTAGAGTACCTACCCCTGAAAATCCAACAGGTCTCTCAATATAACTTTAAAACTATCAACACCAATTAAATTAAGTGCTAAAAGTATTAAAAAGCGTATCACTTCAAATAGTTCAAATGGACTGGACACCGAAATAAAACAAGCATTGGCAAATGAACTTTACGTCCACTCTCGTTAATAAATCTGTTCCGTAATTGACACCTAAATAAATTAGTTTTCACGGTAATCATGAACTTTTCAAAAAATTTTAGTATTTTGTAGTGAATTGATGAAGGCATTTATTTCGGATAATAATACATACATATCATGTTAGTAGTACTTTAAAAACTAAACTAAATATAGGTTAATAAAAATATATTATATTTTTCACCTAATTTTATTTCCCAACCAACTTATAGCACATTATTCACTTGACATATTACCAACATTTACCATACCTATTATTATTTGCCTACTTTCATTTGGCCGAATTTTCATTTGGTAACTAGGTTAGGATAAGTTACAACATGATAATATGCGAAAGATACGTCTGCGATATGTTGGTTAGATTCTGCCAAATTAAATTATGGGAATAATTCATTCATTTCATTTCATTTTATTAATTCAATAACAATATTACAATTGTGTCTGAATATATGTATGACTATATCTAATTCTTAAATTCTAACTACACAACTATAATTAATACAGTAATTATACAACTATTTACAATTCTTAATTCTACAGTTAAACATAATATAATTTATGCAAAAAAATAAAAAATAATAATAATAATATTTTCAATTAGGACCATCTATATTGCTGGTTTACATTTGTATTTTTATAGTATCATGAATAAATATAGCATAGAACGTAAAAAATGTCATTTATACAATATCAGAAAAAAAGTTTGTAAATTCTTCAATAGAGTAGAAGGATTCTCGCAATAAGACTGTCAATAATTTATTTTTAAAGGTGTTAAAGCTAGTGACCTTCCTCCACTCTGTCGGAAGCTTGTTGAACAGTTGCACACCCTGGTATTGTGCACAGTGACTGACCACTTTCAGTGTTGGCTGCAGCTTACAATGTAAATATTTTTTCCTTGTGTTCACCCGCAATTCCCTTTCTTCAGCGGTTTCATACTGGTCCAGATTTTTCATTAGTTCTGTAAGGATTAGTAAGATGTACAAACACGGGACTGTCAGTATGTTAAGCTTGATAAAGTAGTCCTTGCAAGAGTCTCTTTGTGAAATACGCACTATGGTTCTCAAAGCTCGCTTCTGGATTATAAAAGCTTTATGTATGTTGTAGTTGTAACTATTTCCCCAGAGCTTGACACTGTAGCGAAGTTTAGACTCAACTAACGCGTGATAGACCATCTTTAGGGTGTTACGATCAACTAAGTCTCTCAGACTGCGCAGAACATAGCAAGACGAACTAACATAACCATCTATACTTGCAAGTTCATCTTTCCAATTAAGTAGATCGTCAATGTGGATGCCAAGAAACTTAACTGTATTTACATTTTTTATTTTTTCACCACAAAAGAAGAGATTTAGTGAGTCCTTTTGCCTTACTGTAGACCGGAGGAGCATAGCACTTGTTTTGCCTGGGTTCACCTTTAATTTGTTACAGCTGAACCAGATGTTAAATAATTCTAAAGCTCTATTGGCCTTATTATTGAGATCTTCCAGTGAAGAAGAGTTTACAATGGCGTTAGTGTCATCAGCAAAAATAACTAAGTCAATATCGGGTATACCCTTCATAACATATTGCACTAGGTCATTTGTATAAATAATAAAGAATACTGGACCTAAAATGGAACCTTGAGGCACTCCGCTTTTAAGTTTAACAGATTTGGATCTTACGACATTCTCGCAGTTTCCGTCTACGTTAGTGATTTCAACAAACTGTGATCTGTTATTAAAATATGAGTTTACAAGTTGTAACTCTCTGCCTCTAACGCCATAAAACTCCAGTTTGTCCATAAGTATTCTATGGTCAACCATGTCAAATGCGGAATTTAGGTCCAGAAATATCGCTGCTACTTTAAGCTTTTCATTTAGTTTATTTACAATGACATTAACTAAGGTATCAATGGCTTGGCTAGTACCTCTGGACTTTTGATACGCGTATTGTGTATCGCTCAGGATTTTGTATGTGTAATAGTTTGGGAAGTCATAATATGCCATGAAATTCTTGCCCACATAATATTAGTAAACCATTTTTATTTTGAAATACATATCTCGTGAGTCTCTCTGCGTGATCGGATTAAAAATGAGACCATCCGCAGCAGAACCAAAGTAACCGAAATAGCTCTCCGAATCGCTAAACTGAAGTGGCAGTGGGCGGGGCACATTGCGCGTAGAACCGATGGCCGTTGGGGCAGGAAGGTTCTTGAGTGGCGGCCACGTACTGGAAGGCGTAGCGTGGGTAGGCCCCCCACAAGGTGGACCGATGACCTGGTGAAGGTCGCAGGAGTCCGCTGGATGCTGGTGGCGCAGGACCGGTGATTGCGGCAATCTTTGGGGGAGGCCTATGTTCAGCAGTGGACGTCTTTCGGCTGATATGATGATGATGATGATGATGACTTACGTTAAAAAAAAATACGTCAGTGGAAACTACAATTTGTCGGGTACTTTCACGGACTACTAGGGGTAGTAATAAAGTGGAGATGTTTTTTTGGGGTGCGCCAAAGTATTTATAAAATTGCAACTTAGATTATTGGAACTCCGAAAATTTTTCTTATACAATTTAACTTCATAATGATCAGTATTTAGAATAATCTTTGTTCATAATCGTCATCACATAGAATTATTTATGTTCATAATATTGTTTTTCATACATATTTTTAGTACTAACTTTTATGTTTATATAATTTTTCATTATACTTATTTTATGCTATATATTCTAATGTCATAGGTATTTATTTTTGTCTGTACTGGTTTTATGTATGAATTATTTTTGTTTCATTAAATATAAATCGTACTATTACTGTAAACTAGCTACCTGCACAAATCAGGTTGTGGCAGAGTAGGTACTGTACTAAACGGGTTCCCTCTAAACTTTTTTTGTCAGAAACGCTTAGGACACAACAGACTTGGTATAATCTATTTTGGCATCAACTTAATGAGACAGAAACATCACTTGGCTTAAATAACAATATTTCGAATATTATTTTGTCCGAAACTATCTTGGCATATCATTAATTACGCCGAGTGTTATAAGACAGAAATTAGATTTGCATTTTTTTTGGGCATGTAGCCACATGTTCGAAACTTGCCTTTTTCGTCAGGCAAAATTTGCTGTGAGGGTGAAAATTTCTGCAGTGAGCGAGCGAAGCGAGCGAACAAAACCTTCCGGGGCAGATCCGACTCGGATAGGTTAGGTTAGAAGACTAAGGCGGGAGCTTTGCTCCCGCCTTAGTCTTCGAGGTTATTTTTTTTTAGCAACCTAGAAAGCACTCGGCTCAGTAACACAGTAAGTAACGTATAGAATATTACTACTACCTCGATTATATTGAGAGGTTGTAATTATTCCTTCTCTGTTATGCTAAAACAAACTATGCCGATACTTTTTATGCACATCCAGATTATGTCTCATCATAAATAGGAGCATCGAAATTATGCTCGAATAATATTCGAACAACTCGAAATCTGCCACAAAGAAATATGCTAAAGTTGAGTATGCCACAACAGTTTCTGCACAAAGCCCATTATGACTACATAGTTTATGTTATTCATAAAAGAATTATACCACAACAGAGTGAACCTAATGGGAAAATGTTTATAAATAAACAATTTATTTCAAATAACTTTATGAGTATAGATTAATCTACTTGACGACTTTAGGAGGATAAAATTTCGAAATAAAAATCGTTATGAACATTGTAGGTAGAAGTATAATTTTTAGTAAGAAAAAAAGTATGAGAAAAAATTTTCGGAGTAATGATGATTATGAGTAAAAAACGGTATTAGTAAAAATATTCGAAGAAAAAATTGTATAAGTGCCAATATGGACCCGTTTTTTTGTTGTAATGCTATAGTGTGGGGTATCGTCAAAATAGGTCTTTTTCAAAAAGAATATGTGTCTCAAAATGAATTTTTTTTCTTAAGTCAATATTTTCAGATAACAGCTCCAACAGAAAATAATTATGTCCCCCTCCTTCTAACCCTGATCCGTGGGTCCAAATAATATGAAAAAAAATTATGAATAGTGGGCTCACAGAATACGTTAACATAAAACTATTTCGAACATAATCGGCCCAGCCGTTTCTTCATAACTACACACTACCCTACACTGAGCTTGGCCCGACATGCTCTGGACCAGTTTTCAGTACAGTCAAAGACAAAATAAGGCGTACACAAAAATGTTCAAAAATATGTCCCAATGCACTCTAATTCTGTGTAATAAGAACGTCATAACATATTTATGAGCGGATTCTTTCGATACTTATTTTTGCACTTGACTGTACTACGCTTCCGGGGTCAAATAAGCTGTTTATTTCATTTACGAATACATTTTACTAAATTAAGCCATCAACTTCAGGAAGTAAACAAAGTAAATTAAGCATAGCCCGTACTTAGCTACTTGAGAGCAACCATTGTTTTCCTTTTGTGAATTTAAATGGACATGAATTAACCCTGAAATGCGTAAGTAACTTAATTGCTGGAGCTGAAAGGGTTAACCGCATATTTCGCCCGCAGACTTTACGGAACGTTTCTATCAGAGAAGATTATATAAGTATTATACCTACATGATATATGAGTAAAAACCGGCCAAGAGTATGTCAGGCCATGCTCAGTGTAGGGTTTGATAACATATCTACATTATATCTAAATGGAAGTACACATTTCTAGTAGGTAAACTAGGTAACTGGGTCAAAATTCTTTTCGTTGTCTTGTTTCATACCACTTTGTCACGCTTTTAGTTGCTGTTTCGACTCATTATATTAAAAATATCCAGTGCACTTGTATTTCTTTTTCACGCTAGATTTTAATCCTTACATCAGAAATTGAAAACAAAACATCATCTCATGCAAAAATCACCACTGCGTCACGTTTTTTAGGGACACAAAATAAGACAATGAAAAGAAATTTGACACAACTACTTACGTTTGCTGAGCTATGCTACCGACGGCAGATGAACCCGTAAGGAAAAATCGGCTACAGGTAAGGTCAAAGGCAAAATAAGGTGTATATGAAAATGCTTTGTCAGCCTCTGTAGCCTAGTTGGTAGTGACCCTGCCTACGAAGCCAGAGGTTCCGGGTTCGAATCCCGGCGAGGGCATTATTTGTGTATTTATTTATCACAAATATTTGTTCCTTGGTCATGGCTTGGTCTATGTATTTAAGTATCTAAATGTATCTATCTATTATATATATCGTCGCTTGGTATCCACATCACAAGCCTTAATTGAGCTTACCGTGGGACTAGGTCCATTTGTGTAAGATTACCCAAGATATTTATTTATTTTATGCTCTAATAGTACATTACTATAGAGGACGGGAAACGAAGGGTTACAGGCCAAGTAGATATATTTGGCCGAAGGAACTGAGGCCAGATAGGGATACGCGGCCTGTAACCCTGTTTCTCGCCGAGATTTGTATAGTGCTTTTCTCAAACTTGCCATGAAATAAAACGAACTGATTTCGCCGAACCATACTATTTCATTTGTAAATAAACTAATAGTACAGTATCGTAAAACATTTAAAAAAAACATTCGCGCCTAACTTTTTTTTTATCTGTTTGAGATATCCTTTTACATAGACATTAGTTTTAAGGTTTTTTTTCTGTGGCTGAATGTCACGACCTAGTGTCACAATTTGACGTTTCAAAACAAAACACAGTTTGTTTGCAGTCCTAGGTGTGAAATAAATACATGAAATCTCTTTACATATCATCTTAGCTTATGACACCGGATACATAGTATTTCCGCGTTTAATTTAAAGTAGGTAACATCAACATTCCGTAGCAAGTTTGAGAAAAATATGTTCCAGTGCACTTTAATTATGTGTAGGTAAGGTAAGGTGGGGTAAGATAGAACGTTTTTTTAATGGGATAAGACAAAAAGCTACCTGTATACGCTGTCCCAGAAGGACTACTTTTTGTCTTATCCCATTAAACTGTTTCATCTTACCCCACCTTAGTACCTAATAAGACCGTCGTAACATTTTATAAGAGGTCTCATTCGATATATATTTTTGCACTTGACTGTACAATAATAATATTCTGACTACGTATTGGATAATTTGAAATTATGTAAAGCATTACGTTAACATAAATTATTATGTAAATGGAATAATACAGCGACAAGTTAAAATAATATAATTATCTACTAGGCACTGAATCCGATTATCATAGTTCAGCAAAATAATTATCATAATAAATTAATATTTTTAACAACAGAAAAAGCAGTTGTTTTAAATTATAAAGACTGCCTCCGTAGCCTAGTTGGTAGTGCCCTGCCTACGAAGCTGGAGTTTCCAGGTTCGAGTCCCGGCGAGGGCATTTATTTGTGTGTTTATCACAAATATTTGTTCCTTGGTCATGGCTGTGTATGTATCTAAGTATCTATATGTATCTATCTACTATATATATATCGTCGCCTACTCGCATCACAACCCTTAATTGAGCTTACCGTGGGACTAGGTCGATTTGTGTAAGATGTCCCAAGATATTTATTTATGTTTATTTATTTATTTATTTGTGTGCTTATTATGTTAGTTGTTTTCTGTGTATGTAAGTATTTACCTGTATCTATCTATTATACATTATATGTTATTAGTATGTTGTTGCTTAGTACCCGCAATACAAGTTTTGATATTGACTTACCGTGATGGGACTAGTTCAATTTGTCCCATGATATTATTTTTTTATCCAATAACACCGCATTGTGACGTCATATTTCATCATCATCATCATTATCAGCTGAAAATCTGCTGAAAATAAGCCTGTCCCAAATAATGACCACAATGACCGGTCCTACGCCACCCGCATCCAGCGGACTTCTGCGACCTTCACTAGGTCATCAGTCCACCTTGCCCATCCTACCCACGCTGCGCTTCGAGATCCCTTTCGCCCCACGTCATATTTACGAATATGAAAATTATCTGTGAAATATTTCCCTCGTACGAGAAGAAAATGCCAAAACACCGTTAATGGGGCACGACCGACAAAGGATGAACACACATTTACTTAATAATTTAATATTCAGCGCCTTTACGACAGAAGAAAATTGACATTGTTATGGGCTAAGAAATAATTCCGCCAAGCGCGAGTCTGACGTATGTGTGAGAGTTCTGCTATGCTATTCTCTTATTCACACATTCGACGCTGCGTTCGTCAACGAGCTCGACGTCGAGACAGCCTTGTCTAAAATCCTAGCTGTTTGATTTGACCATATTTTAAAGACAAACGGGTCTTAATCGCGTAAACTTACGTTTAATTATATCCTGACGTTTCGGGCATGACGTTACACCCATGTTTGATTTGACATTAGGAATCGAGGCTGTGAGCGAGGTTGTGGGCGAGTTCGTCGCTGTTTTTCGTTAGAGAATACGAAGTTCGTACATTAAACGTCAAACTCTCGAAGCAGTGTAGTTCCAGCTCACGCCGCATTCGTCGCCGAGCACTAGTGTCGTTTAAAGTACATTAGTGAATCCCATTTTTAGGCTCGACGCTGCCGCAGCGCTGACACAGCGCTGATAGCAAGGCGTTTCCTTAGTGAATAACACTGCTGACAGCAATCATGTGCTAAGCATACTGATTGGTATGCAATTATGCATGTCAAATATACTTACCAGTAACTTAGTTACTCAATATTTATATTATTGCCAAATTGCTGATATCCTAAAAAAATCCGATTTTAGAATTTTAAAGTCGCCACAGGTACGGGTCCCTGAAAATAAGAATGTATTCAAATGTACTCATCCCATCTGCGGCAGACGTCACTTGTATGAATGTAAATATGACGTTTTTCGGATTCCCGCCGTCAGGGGTGGCGACAGACGATTTCTGTCCTTACCGCGAGTTTTCTGCGTTTCTTACCATTCGTTAGAAAAAAACAAAAAAATGAAAATAACCCTAAAAACTTGCATTAACTATTCCATAATCACGCATTGTTACCCCCAACTCCTCCTGCGGGTGTCGTAAGAGTCGACTAAGGGATTGAAGTGTCACTGACCTTTTTTTTTTTGATAACGATTGCTGATGGGCAGCAGCGTCATCATAGTGAACACATTACTGCGATCGCCAATCCGCTTGCCCAGCGTGGCGATTATGGGCATTTACCTCCTAATGCGTCTATACGCATAGTTAATAGGAGAGGCCTACGTCCAGCAGCGGACTATCATAGGCTGATGATGTGATGACGCATTTTTAGAACACAATCTTGGTTTTATCACTAACTTGAAACTCTAAACCGTGGTGAGTTCAGATATATTTTTAGTTAATATTTAGTAGTATTTACGTAAAAATGATCTGCGAACGTGTTTCACGATATGTGTCAAAGTCGTCAAATGCTATGGAAAGTCGGAAAGTTTTGTATACACATTTTTTTGGACTCTGCTGACGAATGGTATAGTTTTCCTGTAGCAGTAAAGCATTCTTTCGCGCTCGTACTAAAGGTGCGTTTAAACCAAAAGAGCATTCGCTGTTCTAGCGCCCGTTCTACGAAATCAACCAATCACGTTTTGTGTACCGATCGAATTTCGTAGAGTGGGAGGTTAGAACAGCGAATGCTCTTTTGGTCTGAACGCACCTTAACTTGAAACTCTAAACCATGAGTTCAGATATATTTTTAGCTAATATTTAGTAGTATTTACGTAAAAATGATCTGCGAACGTGTTTCACAATATTTGTGTCAAAGTCTTCAAATGCTATGGAAAGTCGGAAAGTTTTGTTTACACATTTTTTTGTACTCTGCTGACGAATTGTATAGTTTTCATGTAGCAGTAAAGCATTCTTTCTCGCTCGTACTCATTAAAGGTGCGATCGCACCTATGCTCAATAAACGGTGACGGTACGGAATCGCAGTGACGCATTGTTTCGTAACGTTTTTGCCGCATGCTCCCCAGACCGCTGCTCAAAAAACGGTGACGGTACGGAATTGCAGTGACGCAACGTATCCGTAACGTTTTTACCGCTGCTCCTCAGACCGCTGCTCAAAATACGCAGTACGGAAAAGCAGTCATCTGTCATTTGTACACCGTCTGCGTAATTTGAGCAGCGGTCTGTGGAGCATCCGACAAAAACGTTACGGATACGATGCGTCATGGATGCGTCAGTGACGGCGACGGTACGGAATCGCAGTGACGCAGCGTCATTGCGATTTCGTACCGTCGCCGTTTCTTGAGCATTGGTGGGTGAATATCTGAGCGTTTCAACCGCCTAATTTTGGTGGTCAATTTTTGCCGAAGTTTTTAAACGTCTCAATGTTATACTTCGTCATTTGTATAAGGTACCGTGCCTCCTTCAAATGACAAAGTAGCACATTGTATTGAATAGAAACTTCGGCAAAAATGATGCCACCAAAATTAGGCGGCTGAAACGCTCAGATATTCACCCTGGTGCGGTCGCACCTTAATACGAGCGTGCGTGATAAGTAGCTCATGGTACGGCTACAATCTGCCACGGTGTTAAAGTGCGTTCAAACTAAAAGAGCATTCGCTGTTCTAACTTCCCACTCTACTAAATTCGATCGGTACACAAAACGTGATTGGTTCATTTCGTAGAACGGGCGCTAGAACAGCGAATGTTCTTTTGGTTTAAACGCACCTTTAATAACGCGCGTTTACTTTCTATTCCTTGTGGTGACGGCAGTAAGAATACATTTGTCATCACCCCAACTCCTCCTGCGGGTGTCGTAAGAGTCGACTAAGGGATTGAAGTGTCACTGACCATTGTTTGATAAAAGATAGAAGACGGGCAGCAGCGTCATAATTGCGGATACATTACTGCGATCGCCAATCCGCTTGCCCAGCGTGGCGATTATAGGCATTTACCTCCTAATGCGTTTATACGCATAGTTAATAGGAGAAGCCTACGTTCAGCAGTGGACATGGATGTATGTAACAAGCTGTAACTTTAGATATCTGTATACCTAAATCATTTTTATTTATTTTTTTCATTTTATTTTTTTCCACCACAAAACCCAGCTTCTGTTTAGCGTGCTTGGATTCTACTCTTTTGGTGTTTAGGTTTACGATACTAAGACAAAAATGGCCGTGTAGTGACGGCAGTAAGAATAAGCAACTCTTCCCGCGAGTGTCGTAAGACTCGATTAAGGGATTGAAGTGACGCTGACCATTGATTTATCAATGATTGATGACGGGCGGGGCAGCAGATCCAACCCGCTTGCCCATTATTTTATCAGCCTATCTCAGTCCATTGCTGGCCGTTGGCCTCTCCAACTATGCGTATTAGGAGGTAATTGCCCATAATCGCCACGCTGGGCAAGCGGATTGGCGATCGCAGTAATGTGTCCACTATATGATGACGCTGCTGCCCATCATCAATCTTGTATCAAAGGATGGTCAGTGACACTTCAATCCCTTAGTCGGCTCTTAGGACACCCGCGGAAGATTTGGGGTGGTGACAAATGTATTCTTACTGCCTTCACAAAACGGCCCATTGTGGGGATTATACTTAGGCACTTGAGACTTGAGACACCTTTTATACGTACGGTAATAGGAGAGACCTATGTCCAGCAGTGGACTAAAATTGGCTGACGATGTGATGTGCGAACTCATAGTAGCGGTACGGGAGCGGGAACAGAGAATTCCGAAATTCACCTCTGGGTGCGCCGGATTTAAAATGAATGCGGTTTTTGTATTCTGCTCTAAACTCGCGATACTGCTGAATCTTTAATTCATAGGAAACGTTGGTTCAGGATATTTGGAATCCGACGAATTTTTAACACTTTTTTTAACGACAAGCGCAATTGAAGCATTATTTATTTGCGGAAAAAATAATATGAATAATTAGTTAAAGTAGCTCACAAAACACTCTAACTTAACTTTGAAACTCTAAATCGGGCCCTTCTGCCATTTGTAACGATGCTGGCTTATTTACGACCATTCAATTAAAAGTATTAAAACCTTAGGTCACTTAGGAAGTATGTCAAATTGACGATTTACGTCAAATTGTAAGATATCTTTAAATTTTTGTCATTGTGACATGATTCTAGAGTGGCCTAGGTTTCCAATTGACAACATTTCATATTTTTTAGTGCTAGTTTTTATTGTCTGTTTTGAAAGAAGTCAATATTAAAAGATACACATCTTTTTTTTTCAATTAAATTGCAAATTTAGTGAGAAAATCCTCTTTTATTACTACTTTGAGCAGAAGGAGCCTAAGTTACAAACGTCAAGAATCAGCTAAATGACGTTACAAGTGATGTTTCAAACACATAAGAAAACGACGAAAATCGGTGAGAAGTGTCAAGTGTCACTGCCAAACACAAGAGACATTCCAACCGCAAAAAATTAAAAAATATATTTTTGTGATCTACATTCGTACCTATATCTCGATATGGTTTTCGATTTAGGAACATTGAAAATTGTGAATCGTTGTCAACTGGTTGGGTGTACCTTTCGCCATGCTGACAAGACATTCGAGATCATCTTTTATAGTAAAAAAAACTATGGAGTTCTGTTACTGAAAATATTTTGAAAAAATTCTAGACATCGATAACATTGTAATTTCTTCGGTTACCGCGAGGATTACTCATTAAATAAAAACGGATAAACACGCGTATATTAATTAAATTTAACTTTATACGCGAGTTTATCCGTTTTTCATAGATTAATTTCAATGATAATATTGATTTACACTAGTATTTTTTTAGTTTGCAACAGCTTGCTCTTGATTAAATTATTAGGGAGGGAATAGTTACGGGATCAAAATATGTCGCAAAGAACTGTCTTGAAAGCTCTTAGTGAAGTAAAGCGACTTTTGATAAAAAGTCTCTTTTCGTGTTTCGGTTTGGGGGTAAGACAGCCGGTGTAATTACTGGCATGGATAGAGGCAATCCATCTAAATCATCAGGGTAGGCAGCGCATAGGCGATTTTTTAGTCACTATGTCCATGGGCCTCAGCTCCTGCTTTCCATCAGGTGGACTGAGAGCTTAGTTATCTACCTTCGTCACATAAAAAAAAAGTATATTATAAAGTATAAATCTTGCAAAGCAATTAACAGTTACATCTGTTCTCACAAAATATACGATTTCCCGGCAAAAACCAGGGCTATAAAATCGGCTTAAATAAGATATATGTTGCTCTTGTAAACACATCAATTGTCCAAGTAGGTACGCCGAAGGGAGATATTTGTTTTCCGATTTCCGGGTTCAGCCCTACCGAGCATGGATGGAGGATTTTGGGAAGAATTCGGTTAGTGAAGACCCTGTTTTGATACTGGAGTTTTATATTGGCACAACAAAGTGGCTCCACTCTACCTAGTCGTAAGTGAAAAGTTACGTAAGTGCATGTCAGATATATCTTACCCCCTTATTCATAAACGACTCCTAACTTAGCGAGCCGCTAAGTATTGTTTATCGCTTTCGATCTTATCAATATGTCTGGATAATCAAAAGGGACAATTAATACTTAGCGGCTTGTTAAGGAAGGCTTGTTGTTTATGAATAAGGGCGTTATTATTTTAACGTAGTCTAGTAAAAGAAAGAAAGAAAGAAAAATCGTTTACTCGAGACACAGTAGACATAAATAAAAAACAGTAAACACGAAATTTTGTCGCAAAATGGCCAAAACTCAGCATTTTACCAGCAGAGCCAGCACTGGTCTTCCGTTTTGGCCATTTGATTTATAGTCACTTTACAACAAAAATACCATTAAATGTATACACAAATTACAAATTATTACACACATAAGAACTTAAAAATAAATAAAACATAACACTAAATCATGAAACAAGCGGCTAAGCTTGTAACGCCCGACTTTACCACCAGTGTGTACAGGGCCCTGACAACCAAACAACACAGCGACGAAACAAAACGCCGCACGCCATATTGTACGCCATAGTATAGTTTCTTAACTTCCTTACACTCACGTCAGACCCGCGGGTTTGACGTTACGAGCGACGATGACGTAAGTACCTTTTTTTTGCAAACAACCCTACCATCTCGTGGAAATCTACGTACGTTCAGCTGACTGTACGTCACAGCAGAAATTGTGTCCGATAACACACGAGTGGCTCCGTACCTCGCGGCGTCTACGGCACAATATTCGTGATGCTGGGCGAACAGTCGAGAGAACGAGTGCTAAAGTGAGTAGCGTGACTTTGACCCATTGAGACTATTTACAAATAGAAATAAGATTGTGTTGTCGTCCTAAGGCACCCCAGAGGTGCAAAGGGCCTTCACAATATCGCGCCACGCCTCTCTGTCCTCAGCAACACTTTTAGCCTCCCTCCCGCTTAGGCCAACCGTATGGAGCTCGTTTGAGACGGATCGCTGCCAGGAGTGCACAGGACGTTCAGGAGGTCGGCTGCCGTTGGGCGTTGCTTCCTCTCCGGATAGTGTGACCTATCCATCTCCATTTCATTTTCCTTCCAGAAATAAGATTATTCGTAACAAACACAAAAATCACAATATACAAAGAAGAAGAATACAAATAATAAAGTGTTTGCTACGAAATCTCATCTCAGCATGTTGCTAGCGTGTGCCAGCGCTGGTCTTCCGATGAGGGCATCACGTGAACAGTTTCACGGCAGGCATTTCAAGGTGAATTTAGACCAAACGAGTGAATACTCATTCCCCCACTCTACGAAATCAACGAATTTCGACGAATCACGTTTTGTGTATCAGACGAATTTCGTAGAGTGGGGGATAGAATGAGCATTTGCTCGTATGGTCTAAATCCACCTTGAGACCACTGTTGACCTTTAGGGTCTCCCCAGATTAATGGACTTCGAATCGGCTTAAGCCGAGTGAAAAATGTTTTATGTCGACTGTGCTTTACGGCGAAGGACATCGTGAGGAAACTTGAATATACATCTGCGAAGAAATTCAAGGGTGTATGCAAAGTACCCAACAAGTAAGGTACACCCGGCTAAGATCGGATCTAATGTAAGATGACCGCAATAACTACAAAAATAGTAGTATTTTTTCTTCACTCGCAATATTATGCATGACGCCATTTCACCCCGCCCCTCTCACTACCTAGTATGTAGCAACCGCTCAGCCGCATCAGTCATGAGCTATGATCGTTTAAAAAAAAAGTGAATTTTTTCGAGAGTTCTTGGAGATCCGATCTTTAACAGGAAGCTATGCGCCTTCTTCTCCTTACTATAGAGTTCGAATTGGATACTAGTCCGATCTTAGCCAAGAAGGTTTTCGGTGGGGTGTGTCTTGAAAAAAAAAGTGCAAGTTTGAGTGTCGATTACTCCTAAGCTATTCGGTTGAGCAGCATCAAGTAAATTTATATTGAATGCTTGATTTATTTTTTATCACGTACATCACACATCTGAAGGTAAAAGTTAGTGAGAATAAATTTATGATTGTTTTTGTGACATCCTTTCAACTCGCCGAAAAAATGTCCGGTCTTACCCGAGTGTACCTTACTGGGTTAGCGTTGGTACGCAAAATAGGCGCGTTTGATGTCGAATTGCGGAAAAATGGCCAGAATAAAATACAATACAATATATATGGTCGCAGGATATACTAGTACAGAGTCGCGTTTAGCATTGAGAATCCAGGACACATCCCTCCAGTACCCCCTGTTTGGTCCGCACGAAATCACCGCACCGTATTTTACTTCTTCGTAAAGCAATTTCTGTTTTTCCTGCCGGTAAATATTTAACGTGGGTGTACGTAAATACGGATTTGGTAAGGCTTTTCCTGTTAAAATCGGAACAGATTCTGAAAGCTTCTGGTGCAAACTGGAAAAAATCATTTAATTTTTGTAATATACGAAGAAATGACGTTTGATGATCGTTGGGCGTGCTTAAATCGTAACCAGAGCAATTTTTGTGATTGTGTTATGCCTAGGTACACTCAAATTTAAGCCGTGTGGTGGAGTCGACTAAGGGAATGAAGTGTCAATTACCATTTGATGATGGCCAGCAGCGTCATCATAGTGGACACATTACTGCGATCGCCAATACACTTGCCCAGCGTGGCGATTATGGGCATTTACCTCCTAATGCGACAATATGCATAGTTAATAGGAGACGCCTACGTCCAGCAGTGGACTATCATAGGCTGATGATGAAGAACGAAAAACAAACAACTCGGACGACACCGATCGACGGTGGTACGGCGCGATTTGCCTTAAAAACGCGAAAGCGTCGATAGGTTTGGGGAGACCCTTAGACGCGAGAATAGCGTTGTAAAGGTTAATAACCGCCTTACCGGCAGAATTTGTATGCAACCTCCATATTTAATCTTTATTCCTGTTCTTGTATTCCACGTCCCTACGAATAGGACATTTTGTACCTATGTACGTGCACAGATTGGTCCCCCATTAGACAGCTCAAAATTAAATTAATTAATTCTACCTTTCGTGTGGTGGCGGCAGCAAGAATACATTTGTCACCATCCCCACTTTTCCCGCGGGTGTCGTAAGCGTCGACTAAGGGATTGAAGTGTCACTAACCATCCTTTGATTTGATTGATGATGGGCAGCAGCGTCATCATAGGGGACACATAACTGTGATCGCCAACCCGCTTGCGGGACACCGCCTTTTATACCCCGATTTTTTTCTCTCTGTTTTGTGTGTTATTTATTTGTCGTGGCATCACCGAATGACCAGCGCTGGCCTTCGGGCTAGCACTACACTGAGTTGGGTCCATTTCGTGATGCACCAACTATTCTATAATTCGTTCATTATTTTTTTGTTTATACTGTCTCGTGTGTCATGAATAAATGTTTATTATTATTATAAATATTAGATGTCATGTCATATACCAAAGAAAAACGACCAAGATCACCTATGTCCGAGGTGGGGATCGAACCCACGTACTCAGCTTTCGCGGCTGATGCCTGTACCCCTCGGCCACTCGGTCTTAGCAACCACCGGTCAAATTTCTCGGGTATATGCAATCCCTTACAAGGCTAGGCGCCTTTGACCATTCTCTAAGGGCAAGCACTAACTACATGCCTGCACCTCCTATTAGAATACTTTACAGTTTTCTAGAATAGAATGGAGAAAAATTGAAAAGTACAAATCAAAACATTTAGTTAATAAATAATTTGATTTGTGTTTTCGTAATATGTTCAGTTTATTATTATATTGTAAGGAGGGTAGGCGAGTTGTTACAGTAGTATAAATGATAGAAATACAACCGGGGACGTTGGTGACTTATGCGTTTTTTCTTTGGTATTAGAAATAGGCTTCATATTGCGCTATCTACGAGAGGTTATCTATTTCCGTACGTGGCAGTGCCTGTTTACATTACATTTTCCTTTTTACGCATTAAAGGTAAGTACTTATTTAAAAAAAAAACACTTTTATAATTTTATTTTTAGTACAGATGGTGCCTTTTTAGGGTTCCGTAGCCAAAATGGCAAAAACGGAACCCTTATAGATTCGTCATGTCCGTCTGTCCGTCTGTCCGTCTGTCCGTCTGTCACAGCCGATTTACTCGGAAACTATAAATGCTACAGTAACGAAATTTGGTAAGAATATGTGTTGTATGAACCGCTACAGGATTATGATACTAAATTGTAAAAAAAACCTTTGGGGTGGGGGCCCTCCATACATGTAACTGAGGGATAAAAAAAAATTTTTTGTTGTATATAAGCGTGTGGGGTATTAATAGAAAGGTCTTTGAAAATGATATGAAGGTTTATATATCTCATTTTTATTTAAGCAAATCGTTTTCGTGATATCAGCTCTCAAAGTCTGAAAAATGTGTCCCCCCCCCCTCTATTTTTTAAACTACGCGATATAAAATTCAAAAAAAAATATACGATATGCACATTAATAAACTCTATCAACGATTTTTGGTTTGATTAAATTATCTTCTATAGTTTTTGAGGTAGGTTGATTTAACTGTATTTTTTAATAATAAATTGATAACGGGACGGAACCCTTCGCGCGCGAGTCCGACTCGCACTTGGCCGGTTTTTTTTTAGGCTCTAGTGCGAGAAGTGGCTCATTTTCCGTCAAGTCCGAAACTTGGAGGGCCATCTGTAGTTCTGTACTAAAAAAACGTCGTACGAGACAATATGTGCAAAAAGGAAATTCGTAACTCGTGTCGATTTAAAACATCGCCACTCGTTTCGGATTTCCTGTTTTTCGCACTTGACACGTAATGTACTATTTTGTACGTCACTGACGTGGCTTGAAATGAAGTATTTTTTGTAATATTTTTAACTACAAGTATTTGTTTATTACGTAAATTTTATATACTTTGTCGAATTTTACTTAAATTCCTTCAAAAGCGTTTCGTTAACCCATCCATCAAAAATAAAGTAAAAATACATCAAGCTGTTTGAGACATTGATGTATCGCTTCAAACTTACTATGTTGCGGTTTAAAAGTACTCAAATACCTTTGACATAGTTGTTAAGTTGAATGCATTAACACGTTCACTGCGGTAGGGGGTCTTTCGACCCCTTAAAAGGTATGGTTAATTACAAGTTAAGCCGTTGCCGCAACGAAGGTGTTAAAGTATGAATCACGTTAGAACGCACCGGGCTCGATCAGGTTATCAGGTGCTTCGATTTTTATGGAAAGAATGATGTAAAACTGTTGTTTATGATAAAAAATTAAAGTGTTGGATGTTTCGCTCTTCGCCCGGTATAATTTAGTGTGAGTACTCCCTTAAAGTAGTACATTTGAAGATTTTCTTCATTCACAATTAGGTGACATATTTATTTTGTACCACATTTGTTCTAAAGTGCTCTCAAACGAGTATTGGCGTCACATTACTTTGTTTCACGAAATCTACGGATTACCGATCTTCTTTGAGTATGATTTTTTTGTTTACATAATATTGTTGACATTCACTCTTAATCAATTAATATAGGTCTGGGGCCCGTTTCTCGAATGTTTGTAACTTGTAATACAAGTGGAAGCCTCTTTTTAAAACTATTAAATAGATAAGGACTTCCGCTTGTATTACAAGTTACAAGCTTTCGGGAAATAGGCCCCAGGTATAATTTTTCATAGAAAATAAATATTACTGTAAACTCGCTCATTTCAAATACATTTTTCAAATATTGTAAATATTATAAGGATAAGTGCAAACCATCTTGATATGAAATTGTATTCGAATTTCCTGGTTTTTTCATCGAATCCAAAAAACGTGTAACTTTATCGTGAGATAACTCCGTGGATATAAAAATATCATGTCATGGTAGAAGGCCCCATTGTTCATACGTTTTTGGTGTTTTTTATACACTCTAAAATATTGCCTGCACTAAGCAATCTATCGACTGTTTTATTTTTGCATTGGATGATTAATTCAGGAAAATACACAGATTCTCATATCTTTCGTGATTTGTCCAAAAACTTCAATCCTAATGAGCGGTGCATCCCTCTCTTTCGTATACGGGAGCCATACCGGTGTCTCTTTCGAGTGGGCGTGGGTTTGGGAGCGCAGCATGCTTAGCCAAGTTGCCAATCGCTAACGCTTAGTAGCGTATCGTAGCTTTCCCTCTCTGTCACTCTTTCATATTAGTGCGACAAATACAGTTAGCTGCCTTTCGTTTACGATTGACGATTAAGCGTTAGCTATTGGCAACTTGTCTAAGCACCATACTAAAATTATATTTTACGCGGGTTTCTCACGTTTTAAGTAACATGTCGAGCATTTTTCGACTTAAAAGCGTCAGTAACCCGCGTAAAATATATTTTTTAGTATGAATGAGTCTCACTAGTGTTTTGCGCATCATCTTGATTTATAATTACATTTTTTATGTTATCCAGTGGAGATTCACATGACCGATGCAGTTACTAGCATGCCATGTAATGGGCCCCTCGACACGAATTGTGTTGAAGGCCTGCATCGGTGTATTGTCAACGGTAGACCGAGATCGAGCGAGAATTATAGTACCAGCGTAAGTGACCTCTAGAATAAATATATTCAAATTTTCAAATTCAAATAACTTTATTGCCGAAACATGAACTTTTAAACAATAAAAAATACAATTAAAAGATTTAGATCTATACAGTGTGTACGTCTAATACGGGCGAAGCTCTTAAAGGGTATTAGTTTACGACATAATAAGTACATTCAAATAACTTTTACTTAAAATTAGAGTAACAAAATTTTCCATACAAAATAATTCGGCGCGCAATGTAGAGCAACATACGCGAGTTAAACACTCGTTGACAGCTAATTTCAAAAGCAGATGACATAACTGACATGTCCACAATAACAAATGTTCGTACCTACATCGCTGCTCCGATAATCTTTAAAAAAATCTGTGGGGTCATAATTAAGAGTAACTTTAAAAAAACCATGTAATCCATGATTACACTAATGAATCCCATGCCTGGTTTAATTGATCGCCCGTATTAGATTTACACACTGTATTAGTAGGTACCTACTGAACTTATGCTAGGTTAACTTATCTTCTTCTTCTTCTTCTTTGTCCACCCCTATTCCCAGTTTATCTGGGGTCGGGTCTCCTTGTACATCTGCGCCAGAGAACTCTGTTCTGGGTTGTCTGCGTACTCAGATTCTCGTTGCGGATCTCTTTTGCCATATTTGCCCACCAAGTGGCGGGTGGTCGTCCTCTACGTCGTGGTTGGTCAGGGATGTTTAGGGCCTTTTTCACGGAGTAGGTGTCTTCGCGTCTTAGGATGTGGCCATACCAGCGAAGCCGGCTTTCCTTGAGCTTCTCGGTAATTGGTGCTACCTTGAACGGTCCTCTTATATATTCATTTCGCACTCTGTCCAGTCGAGTTACGCCCCCCGCCCACCTGAGCATCTTCATCTCGCTCGTGTGTAGCTGTTGCTCGTATGCTTTTTTGAGGGTCCAACACTCTGCGCTGTATGTCATGGCGCTGGTCTTACTACCGTTTTATATACTTTGCCCTTCACTCGCACGGGCATTTTTCGGTCACAAAGCACACCCGACAACGATCTCCATTTTAGCCACGCTGTATTAATGCGATTGTTTACGTCTGTTCCAATGTTCGCGTCTGCGGTAAGAACAGAACCTAAGTACCGGAATGATATTTGATATTTTACCACCACGTAGCCTTGGGTCTGCCCCTTCCTCGGGGGTTTCATGGAAACGAAGAGCCAGTTTGACCGCATAGTCGTTGCTAGCGCTTAATCGCCAAACTTAAACGAAAGGCAGCTAACTGTCTTTGTCGCACTAATATGAAAGAGTGACAGAGAGGGAAAACTACGATACGCTACTAAACAATAGAAATTGGCAACTTGGCTAAGCATCCAGGTCCACGAGCGTGTGCCCTCCGCGTGTGCACGGAGCGGACCTCCGCCGCCCCGATTAACGTCCGTCTCACGCGCCAAGCCAGTTAGCGGTATCTATACAATTTCTTTCGTTGCAGGTAATCCGCGCAATCTAGCGTAGGCCCTTTTTTTTTTAAGGAGAGGAAAAATGCATTACGCATACCACCCGGGTGGTTATGTGAGACTCCTCGTTACGGGCTGATGGGATCCCGAGTTTACCCACTAAAAAACCTCTCCGTTTGCCGCCGCTGTGCTGTACGGTGGGCTGCAGGAACGCTCGCGCTTGCATCTGCAGAAGCTAGCGTAGGCCCTAAGGCCGTGGGTTTTCTGGCCGGCGACCGGCGACCGACGTTCGAATGTTTTGTTCGCGAATGTTTGAGGGTGGTTTCTCCGACACGTTGTCGGTTACCCGCTGCCGGCGGCGTGTGAGAGAAACCAGGAAACCACCCTCAATCATTCGCGAACAAAACATTCGAACGTCGTCGGCGGCGGACACGCGTCGGTCGCCGGTCGCCAGCCAGAAAACCGACGGCCTTAGACTTAGTACTATTTATTATGCTGTGTTCTCGGCAAGCGAGAACAATGTCAGTCCCTAGCGGCCTCTTTCGAGTTGCAATTGTACGACTTATTGGCAAACGCCATATCGACATGGCGGCCATTGACACAATTTAACATTGCGCCTTCCTGCGATATTGTAATGGATATGCTGTGGAAACGCATTTTACTGTAGTCTGTATAACCTGTGTTTAATCTTTGATGTACCATTAGCAATGTACAGTCAAGGGCATTAATATATGTACAATTTTAGTCCCTCCACAGCTCCAGACATAAGTAAAAATGTGTATACATATTTATGCCCTTGACTGTACAGGTTGCAGAACATTCTCATAATAGTGGGAATATACTCGGAAATTTCTGAGAATTTTCAGGAGAATTTAAGAGTAAGTTCTCATTGAGAATGTTTCCATGAGAACTTATAAAAATGTGTTGCAAATAATTATTTCAAATCTTAAGTAGGTAAACAAGGCAGTAAATACAGGGTGTTTTTTATATCATTAGCCATATTGCAATATGTGTTGGGTAAAGGCGTAAAAAAATATTTGGTAAAACAAAAATAATCCATTTTTCATTATCCTTTTTTTTATAGATTTTTTTTTAAATCCCATTATCTAACGAATGTTTGGTCACTATGATCACTTGCTTACTTTGCGTACTGCCCCATCATCTCATAACTGCCAAATTAGATTGGAAAAGGTGTTTGAGTTTGCAACTTTAATTAACCCGCATAAGGTAACTAATTCAATGCGTTATAACGTACGTAACAAGTTTCCTACGCGTGGTGGGGAATGGAGGTGGAGCTTAACTTGCAGGTAAATCTCAACGAGACAGCATTATCAGTATATCGCATACAGTACTAATAATGAGGGTATTTTGAGTTGCGCGCCGATCTGAGGGTAGTTTGACTCGAGCGCGTTCACGCAAGCGCACTCCTTCTTTGTTTACAGAGTGCTGTACAAATGGCACATGGCATCTTGCGATCAGCCGAGCCAGCATAATTTGACCTCAAGAACGGAGTAACTTAAATGTTCCGTCATACAAACGCGTACTGGTTTACCTCAGATATCGATTCTAATGCACTCTCTAAGCAAATTGAATTGTTGATGACGACGAGCAGGTACAGGTAGGTATGCGCTTGGGCAGTTTTAATCAAATAACAATCGTGTGTGCATGTAGTTAGGACATTTTATTCATTGTTTAGTGCCGATGGTGGGGTGACGGTGAGTGACGTCGGCTAATCGGTGCTTGTGATGAACTCCTGATTGGCTAAGACTTGACTACTCAAACCTGCTACCCTTTTGTCTGCCATCGAATCGCACGGATTGAAACAAACTTGCCTAGTGACCACAAATTATGTTTTTGCCGGATAAAAAACGGGAAAAAAAAACTAAAAAAAAGTGTCACTTTTTTTTTCAAAAATGTTGTGTACTGGTGATCGCGAATGACATATCCAAATTTGGCTAACGACATAACAAACACCCTGTATAACTCAAAACTCTCAAAAGGCATGTATCTAGTACGGTCTTGGCTTTATGAGATTATTTGTTAAATTGAGATTCCCGAGAACATTCTCTATGCAAGTTTCGCAACTTATGAAACTTCTCCTCGGTACATTGCTATGTACCATTAAAAAATGGGTGCTAATATGTTCATTTGGATCGTATGCAAGGAACAAACGATACTACTTCTGGGGTGGAAATTAAATTGATATTACCTAAATGGCTTCCAGCCGTGTGGCGATGGCAGTATCAGTAAGAAGACATTTGACACCACCCCAACTCTTCCCGCGGGTATCGTAAGAGTCGACTAAGGGTTTGAAGTGTCACTGACCATTGGATGATTTGATTTATGATGCAGCATTGTTATCATAGTGGAAACATCACTGCGATCGCTAATCCGCTTGCACAGCGTGGCGATTATGGGCATTTACCTCCTAATGTAATACGTATTAATAGGAGAGGCCTACGTCCAGCAGTGGACTGAGATAGGCTGATGACGTAAATGGCTTCCACCAAACCATATGGGTCTATTGTAAAAAATTGTACAAAGGCCTTCATCAAAACAAAAATCAGGATAGCGTCAATATTATTGTTAACATAGAAAACAACTAAACCATACAATCCCGAAAACTCGCAAGATTCTTGTTTTAATCTACAGTTTCTCTTAATTACATAAACCATTTTGTGGCGTAAGTAAACACGGTAGTGTACGACCGGATCCGGCGCCGCGTCCGGCATCCGGATAACCGGAATTAATCTACTTGGATGTTAGTATACTGTTTCCGTTGTCACCTTTGATTAGTGACACAGGGGAAATAGTACTTGTGTTAATTATGCTGTTTACGAAACTTATAATGTAAAATTGCTGTTGACGTTTTTGGCGTGACAAAGAACCATAGGTTTTTATCAAATTTAATCATTAAGTTGGTTCAATTTCCACGTAAAATATAACTTTAACTGCACTCCTATATCCACATATTTTCGATTTGTCATATTGTTACTGACTAAAAAACCCTGTTTTAGTCACCGATTGAAGTTTTTCTGTTAATTAAAGCGCAAATTACAATCCGAAAGTTCCTATATGCGACCATGAAATATAATACTTATTCATAAAGGTAGGTACCTACTTATTAGTGTTTATTTTTCATGGATAGCGTTCCAGCGTAATTATCAACCATAGCAGTTCATTGCACATTTTCTGCAGAACAGTAAGGTAAGTGTCTACAGTGCAACATTTTAATACCTACATAATTACCTAAGAGCTGAAACCCAGGTCTGTTCGAATTGGGTAATGGTTGGAAACGGCTCGTTTTGGTGGTAAATGGACACATTAAATGCATTATCAGTTGGCAGCGTCCAGGTTTTAGTGTGTGGCGTCATCAATCTTAATTAGTAAGGCTAATAGCCGAACTGAAAAATAATTAAATAAAGATAAAACTGGGATTAGACTATTTAGGTATTTCATAGAAGTAATAAATTGCAATATATTTTGACTTAGCCTAACTTATATTATGATTGTAAGAAATTAATGATTAAAAGATCAACTTTATGGAAAACTACATCAAAGAAAATTAAAAAAAAAACAGTAAACCAATCTAGAATGACAAGTAAAGTTAAGAAATAATGCCAAAACAGATTTCTCATTATGATCGTCAACATCGGGAAACAGTTATAAAAATAGCAATGATCGATTAATTTACTTATTTACATATCTTTTGTAAAAATAAATAATAAGGATTCATAAACTGTTCCTGACTAAGCAAGTATCGTTTATCCCTTTCTGTCCTATAGACATATTAATAAAACCAAAGGAATAAAATATAATACTTAGCGGCTTGCTAAGTTAGGAGACATTTATGGATAAGGCGGGACTAAATGTTTTGACCTTGTTGCTTACATGATGCACCATAAAACTGTTTTGTTAATAAATATACCATGTAGTACCTATTTCTCTCGTATAAACGTTTATTTTACCCATATTTTTTATTTCGAGCCAACACGATCCATTAGATTGACCTAAGCACGGTAGGCGTCCGACCACCGCTCTATTTCCTCACGTCAACTCCAAACGCCGACACTTCCGCTCAGGCGGAGCGGGCAGCGGGGCGGGGAGCGGGTTACCGACTGACAGATATACAAGCTGAAAACTTGTTTACACGATACGACAGTACCTAGGCAGGACATTACTCCGAGCGTTTCAACCGCCGCGCCGTGGCTTCGGTAGCAGCCTTATCACACAATAGTACCTACATTACGACACAAGCGCGAAAAAGATGAAATTCGAAACGAGTGGCGATGTTTTAAAATACGACCGATAGGGAGTATTTTAAATCGACACGAGTTACGAATTTCGTTTATGCACGTGTCGCGTTCGACGTTTTTTAGTACAGATGGCCCTCCGAAGTTTTGGATTTGACGTAAAATGACCCACTTCTACCGTGAGAGATGCAAGAACTTTGGGATATACTCGTATTGGTAGATTTACAACTACCAAGATATCCAAAACATTTATGAGATACCCACGGAAATCGGGTAATAATGTTGCTACCAAAGTCACGGCGGTTGAAACTCTCGGAGAAATGCCCGCATGTTTTGAGGTGAGAAATCATATGCTATTATTTACAATATACTTCAAAATTTCAAAATTAGGTTCTTATTCGACAAATTGTTTATCAGTTATAGGGCAGGCATAGGGTTTACGCGGAAAGTGGAGGCGTCTGGTTGCAAGGCACGCCTATGTATCTCACGTGCCTTTATTTCCAGAATAAAGTCTACTTATTTATCTTATAAGAAATAAAAATAACTAAATAACTTTACCTAATATAAAAATAACTTTCGTCTACAATAAAGAGATCGAAATAATAAGTAGGTAGGTACTGTAATACTACTGTTATGCCATTGATAATTGTTGTGCAAATGTGCATACAATTTATTTAAAAGACTGTCGACCACCATTTCTATCGTATAATCGAACCGAACTATTGTTAGTAAAATATTATCTTCTTCTTCTACCTAGCGTTATCCCGGCCTTTACTAGGTTCGGCTTTCCTCTACTTTCCGCGATCTTTGTTATAATATTATCTGTACAAAAATATATAAGCACCTACGAAACTGTAATCAATGCAGTTTAAAATACATATAATTCCGGCTGATGATGACGATGACAATTATTTTGTCGTGTACTATGACAATATTGAATAATACTTAAAAGTCGTATCGTCTGACGACTGATCTTAGATTCTCGTACCGTAAGGTGTAAACGAGCATTTCGCTTCAATATGCTGTTAGTGAAATCGTAGCCTGAATTTTACCTAAGGCAACACTCTGGCAGCTAAATATTTGAGAAAGCCGGTAAATAAAAACTCAAGTGAACTAAGCAATATAAAAGGAATATTTATGATATCATCGCCATCAGCCTATGATAGTCCACCGCTGGACGTAGGCCTCTCCTATTAACTTTGCGTATAGACAGACGCATTAGGAGGTAAATGCCCATAATCGCCACGCTGGGCAAGCGGATTGCCCATACACACATGCCTTGGTGTTATAACTGTAATGCTGTGTAACTTATTTGAAAAATAAATAAATAAATAAATGACACTGCTGCCCATCATCAATGAAATCAAAGAATGGTCAGTGACACTTCAATCCCTTAGTCGACTCTTACGACACCTCACCTGCAGGAGGAGTTGGGGTGGTGACAAATGTATTCTTACTGCCGTCACCACACGGCTGATTTATAATGTATAAACGGAATATTTAAACGAGTAATAAATAAATATCTTGGGACGTATGTATATCTTACTCAAATCAACTTAGTTCCACGATAAGCTCAATTAAGACTAGGGATGTGAGTAACTGAGTATCAAGAGACGGCATATACAAGGAACAAATTCAATATTTGTGATCAATGAATAATTGAATACACAAATAATGCCCTCGCCGGGATTTGAACCCGGAACAGCTTCGTAGGCAGGGACACTATATACCAACTAGGTTACGGAGGCTGACAAATAATAGGCTAAGTAAAAGGGAAACTCAATTAAGACTCAATTGACAATAATGGCATATACCTAATCAAGAATAATCCTTTTCAGTACCTATGGTGCTTTTTTAAAAAAACGTGCCGTTTAGGCACAGGGTGCTTAGACAAGTTGCCAATCGCTAACGCTTAACCGTCAATCGTAAACGAAAGGCAGCTAACTGTCTTTGTCGCACTAATGGGAAAGAGTTACAGAGAAGGAAAACTACGATACGCTACTAATCGTTAGCGATTGGCAACTTGGCTAAGAAACATCCTGGATGCGTAGCCAAGTTGCCAATCGCTAGCGGTAGCGTATCGTAGTTTTCCCTCTCTGTCACTCTTTCATATTAGTGCGACAAAGACAGCTGCCTTTCGCGTACGATGAAGCGCTAGCGATTGGCAACTTGTCTAAGCACCCTGGTCTCACCGCGAGCTACTAAGCTATGAAGTATGGCTATAAACAGGAACAAAAGATACCTACGCAGTCACGTGTAAAAAAAGAGACACGGCGATACTCGCCCGGCGGTGATAGCTGATCGATTATCGCCGTGTCTCTTTTATTTACACGGGAGTGCGTATTTTTTGTTCGTGTTTATAGCCGATAGTTCATAGCTTAGTAGCTCGCGGT
The DNA here is from genome assembly GCA_025490895.1 of Thaumatotibia leucotreta. NCBI lineage: Eukaryota > Metazoa > Arthropoda > Insecta > Lepidoptera > Tortricidae > Thaumatotibia > Thaumatotibia leucotreta. The sequence goes on along the minus strand of JALPQI010009635.1, from coordinate 973 downwards.
GAGACCAGTGCCCTTCGTGCCATTTTGTAGACTTTTTTCTAAGTTTGACCCATTTCCCCAAAATAGAATACAAATGAAAAAACTATTTCCTCGTCGCCGTGAAGAATTAAGTTCAGTAATACAGTTGGCAAACCTAATTAAATGGCTCAGTTGGGATATACGAGAGGTACGAATTTTCCTTAAGCATCATTCGAATGTTGTAAATTGATCTCTATTAAATAAATAAATATCTTGAGACATCTTACACAAATCGACTTAGTCCCACGGTAAGCTCAATTAAGGCTTGTGATGTGGGTACCAAGCGACGATATATATAATAGATAGATACACATAGATATTATAGATACTTAAATACATAGACAGCCATGACCAAGGAACAAATATTTGTGATAAATAAATACACAAATAATGCCCTTGCCGGGATTCGAACCCTCCAGCTTCGTAGGCAGGGTCATTACCAACTAGGCTACGGAGGCTGACAAACCCACGAGAATGTCGGGTACGTGACACAGTGCTTCGCGTACATCAAAAGTTGCGAATAGGTACGATTGTTAGCGTATATTAATTTTATAACTCGGCGTTTCTCCGAGCGTTTCAACCGCCGTGACTTCGGTGGCATTATTACCCGATTTTCGTGGATATCTCATTTTTTCGGATATATTGGTAGTTGTCAACTACGTCTACCAATACATCCAAAAGGTCTTACATCTCTCACGGGATTCATGTGCTAAGGCTGCCACCGAAGTCGCGACGGTTGAAACGCTCGGAGAAATGTCCAACTGGATGTTTGTATTTGTAGAGAATTCTCGCACTTTCCATATATATTATATATTATATATTTCTAAGGTAGCTATCATAGCCGTCACGTTCTCGACAAAGTAGACTTTTTCGTGGAATCATTCGATATTCATTGGGTATCGCTTGTGGCGCATACTCGATCGAATCAATAATATCCGTTCGATAAAAAAAAAAG
>JALPQI010009634.1:0-44806 GCA_025490895.1 Thaumatotibia leucotreta | reverse complement strand
TGATTTTTTAGGTTGAACTAACTAATCCCAATTCTTTAGGTATGATTTTGTCTAATTGTGTGTAAAACTGGTGTCACCAGTCACCACCCTTTATTGTATTTATTTCTAAGGAAATGAGCCTAAACAAAATTTACTGCGTCATCTTCGTCCCTTTACTTGTCAAACTAATAACAATTAACAGCAATACCAATTTTAAAGTTACCACCTGCATAGACCTCGATGACAGTACCAATAAAGGTAAATCTTGTAAGCAATTAACGCACTGTTTGACCAGATGCCACGGACCGCACAAGATCAGGGGTAACGACTGTTGGATACAGTTCTTACGTCGTAATTACTGACAATGATCACTTGTATAACTTTGCATCAGAGGCAGAGATTGCCAAGTACTGGTTCCAATTTCAAATAAATTTTGGAAAGCAATAGAAAAATGCATTTTATTCGAAATTTTAAATAGTTACTACCAGATTTAGAACAGAGTAGAATTATTAAGATGAAATTAAAAATGATACAGTCACTCAATATTTAACGCATATCCATAAGTCGCATGGCGCCAATGATTTATACATTTAGCTGACATCCACCAGTAAATCACTTAAATCTTAGAATTCGCAATATACGATTGTAAAATGATGGTTGCAAAACAAGCACGTTAACAATTTATTAGTCTCTTTAAAATTATAATGAATGTTCATCATTGATTACGAACATTTACCTCCTATTGCATCCATACGGATAGGCAGTGGGTGAGGCCTTTGTCCAGCAGTGGACTGATATAGGCTGATCATAATTATGTATATGTATGTGTGTTCATCATTGTGATCTTGTCTATTAATATAACCCGAATTTATAGATGGATGAGAAAGTTCACGCGAGGATCTGTAAAAAATAACCTGTAATGACATGACACTACCAACCAAGTCACACGTCTTCGTGAATGTAACATGAGTGAAACATGTTCTTTTACGAGTATTTTAACAGATTTTTCATATTTGTAATTTGTATATCACTGCTTAATTTAAGTATTACGTATTTCTTGCTCATCGACTAAATTAATTGTGCCATCACTGGATCACTTTGACTATTCAAAAGAAACAACAACAATAGATATACATGCAAAGAGAAAGGCAAATAAAAAAAAATACAACTGAAAAATGGACCAACACTTAGCGACGCCTGAAGAAAGGTATGCACCTCACTTCCTGTCATAGTTTCGTGAGCGGCAAGACTTCGCAAGGATATAAAGGGACGTAAGTTTCAATGAGATCATATTAGCATACTTCGTTTTAACCTACACGTACGTTACGAGGCCGGGTCTTGCAAACGGATCAAGTGTGACCTTAGGAGACGAAATGATAATTGCTGGCAATCGTTTGTCTTGAATCTCGTCTGGTGTTGGTTGACTAAGTCTGCTGATTTGTTAATGCGAGACTAATTTAAAAATAAAAGCGGTCTGTGGAAACTGCCTGGTTTGTCCGAGATGACTATGTACATTTGCGTTTCTTTTAAGTACGAAGGTTGATTTGCCTATTAGCGGATGACTCACATTTGAGTATTATAATTATTGATTTTTAAGTTCCCTACTTGAATCTACTAGGGAATCTAATTCAGGCGCTCAATGATAAGAGATCTCAGCGGCCCTACCGCGAACTTCAAAATTCGCAAATTTCGAGGATTTGTCTCTCTCACTCTAATGACACCGTCGTTGGAATGACAGAGAAAAATCATCGAAATTTACGAATTTAGATTTTCGCGGTAGAAGGCCAGAAGCCCTAATACGAGAGGCGTGTCTGTAACTCTGTATTTTGCGGTCGAGATAAACTATCAGTTACTGTTTACTGGTATATAATAGAGCTAGCCAACGATCGCCAATCCGCTTGCCCAGCGTGGCGATTATGGGCATTTACCTCCTAATGCGTTATAGACGCATAGTTTAATAGGAGAGGCCTTCGTCCAGCAGTGGACTATCATAGGCTGATGATGAATAGAGCTAGACAGCGACGGGTAATCTATCTGGTACGCGAGGTTCTGTCGCGCCAGTTTTATGCTAGGAGTGTTGAAGCTTTTGTGGCATGCCATGATATCGAGAAAGCTTTATGATCACCCGTGTCAAAAAGACCAGTAATATACTATTGTCCAAAGGAGTATGAATAGACCCATTTGTGGCACATGATTAACAAAGCGGTCAAGTGCCAGTATTTAATATTTGTGTTTATTCTGAGGGCCTGCAATGCACACAGTGAACTTTAAACAAGACCTGTCCACTATCTTTGTCTTTTTGCTTGTTTGTCGCGGTCAGGGCAGTCCTGTGGTTTTGCAGCGATTAAACAAGCCTATATGTACTGTGTGGGAAATATCTCATTGCCGAACACATCATTTTAGAATTAATATAGGACGCCTGGAGACAATATTCTATGAACACTAGCGATGTGCATAAAAATAGATTTGAAAATGTATTCAATGCTTTCAGTAAAATCCCTATTTTACTGAAAGCATTGAAAAAAATGCTATTGTTGCTAAACATGGCCCCTGCATTTGTGTTCTTTAACATCCAATCAAAAACATGTAGGTGCCTAGTAATTAGTTTATGATTTAGTGGTGCTGAGATATAGACTTCCGGATAAAAATTAGTAAAGTTAATAAATATTATGTTAGAAATTAATAATTTCTTCCCACGTTCAATCAATGAATCTTTTTAAGTATTTTGAATACCAGCGTGGATCGTTTTCAAGAATATTTTACTTATAAAATTAAGGATATAATTAAAAGAAAAATCACGATCGCTTCCATCGTGTTCCGATGTTAAGTTAATCATACATTATACGCGTAACTTTGTAGCACAAAAATATGACTTGTATATTCAGTTTCAGTTATAGTCTAAAGGGACTCCCTTAGAGAACAGGTAATAGGGGGAGATGAGGTTATAATAATAGTCATTCGTTTTAAAACTCCAAAAAGACGATTAGTGAAAATTTACTTTAATTTTTATTAGATGAGTAAGTGGATGTCTAACCTTTTTTGCCAAAAAACGACTAAGTCGGTAGCTAATCTCTTAATCAAAGATAAAACAAGCTTAAACGTACTTAAACTGAGCATCGATTACCACCCAGGCTCAAAACTCCTTATCTCAAAAAAGTATTTTAAAACTTAAAAAAAGTTTGTCACGTGCGCGGACGAATTACCATAGCCTCGTTTTTTCGTTCCAGATTCGTGACACATCGTGTGTGAGCAAGGTAAATAATAAATCTCTATAATAAATAAAACAAGGGACGTGAGAGGTATAATACTGAAGTCCCGGCCAGGCCATTGTGGGTGCCGAAGGATCGTTAAAGTGTAGAAATAGTTTGCGCTGGTTCGACAAGTAATTGACATTATATGGTTGCGGGGGACAAAAGGTCGTAAGTGGCGTGCGTTCATAAATTCACACATTAGTGCAGCTACACAAATAATATTGTATTCTTTAAGGCGCAGGTTGCGCGGAGAGACATTACATGAAAAATATTTATTTTACTTAAAGAAAAATTGTAACTAATTATTAAAATTACTGCAAGTTTGTATAACTTTATCAAGATGTTATTGGTTTATGATATTTTATCTGATGATATGGTGATGTTATTTTATTTGTGTTAGAAGAAATTATCGAGAAAATAATTACCTATACATGCCTCCATTTATCTGTGATAGATTTTGATCACATCTATACTCCTGATTTGTCGAATGAAACTATAACTGAACTATTTGTCGCATCTCTTTTGCTTATTACTGGGTGGTGGGTGCAATATCCTTTCAATGAAATAGTATAGGTAACTAGTTTTTTCAAGCAATCGAAATTAACAATACGACTCTTTAAAGGACAATAGTTTTTAAAGTGGCAAATGTAAATACCCATATTTTGAGTTAAACTTGAGTAATCTCTCAAACAACGATGACGGTAGTTAAACAAATAGAGGTAATAAGGTGGCTAATACTTTAATATTAATCCGCCTTATTGTTTGCTTTTTACTGGCTTTTGTGATTTGCTAAGCAGGGTACTCGATTTAAGGCAAAGCCTACTTGACGTCATCTTGTAATTAATATTTCGAATGCTTAAGAAAGGTTCAGAACGACTTTCAAGAAACCTCTTCATCTAATAGGACTTAATAGGTAATAATATCGAGGTCTAATATATAATTTAATTTTAAATTTCGTGAGACAGAATACGTATAAATATAAAAATATATTAAATGGTTAAACTCACGGGTACCTGGGTCAAAAATCTTTTCGTTGTCTTGTTTCATACCACTTTGTCGCGCTTTCAAATGCTGTCTCGACTCAGTATTTAAAAAAATCTGGTGAAATACAAGTGATATCTTTTTCACGCTAGATTTGAATCCATTCATCAGAAATTGAAAACAAAACAACATCTCATACAAAAATCACCACTGCGTCACGTTTTTTAGGGACACAAATTAAGACAACGAAAAGAATTTAGACCCACCTATTTAGTCACTACACACGACATGTTTCGGATAGTTACCGAAAATTGCATCACTAGTCGTATTAAATTAGATGGCACACCACTTGCGTGCAAGAGGAGTGAAACCTACTGTGTCATTTCATACGCTACAACGCGCATTCCACACCCACGCGCGAGTGCACGTGATGCATATGCAACACACGCATCAGGTGTGGCTCGGCCTTTAGGCGACAGCCATGGAAAACCATACGTACGAGTGGCAGTTCCGATATCGGTTTTTCGCTCCAGCGTATGGAGTCGCTCATCAGCGCCACCGCTGGTCGATAAAAATCGTGGCCAGGCCGTTAGTCAGTTTTTGGTATGAAAATTTTGCGTACCGTATCCCGTAATGTTCGTTTAGGTATTAATGGTTGTCAATTATGTAATTAGACTTCATAATCCAAATATATTGCAATGATTCACTGTCGTTTCCGCTAAACTTATAAAAAAAAATCCTTTTATCAATTCTCTACCTCAAGGGTGATCTCCATGTGATTTTTTGTGTGTTTTTGTTATTCATTACCATCGCCACTTTATTTGCCATTTTATAAAAGCAAACAGAATTATTAATGACAGGATAGCAGACAAACATTTTATTCGTCTGCTATAAGATAACTGAAAATGACTTCACTATTTATAAATACGCAGTTCCTCAATAATGTGGGAATGGTAATGACTTGATTGGTGCGGCAGAATAGTTAACCGCATGCCCTTAAAAATCTATACTGCGTCTCGGAGGTCAACTCAAGACTCCAATTTGACCTACCTCAGCGAAATCTTTAATTACACCGTCTGCTCTAATAACCAGTCCTAACACCACGACCCGGCGACATCCCGACCGCCACTAACTTATAAAGCAAATATCGGCTACGCTTTTGACATCGTAATCGGTAGCAGAAGCCGATACTACCACATTTACATTCCCAAACGACTCTCAACCATACACGCGGGCTTTTACGGTAGGAACGGCTCGTTCCATTCCTGGACTCCCATAGTCCTAATTCGTTCGAGTCACCAACGCAAATACGCGCCCGTCGTTTTGTGAATATGTTGTGTAAAGATATGAAATTGTTTCGAGGCTGAACCATGGGAACTGGTTGAGACGGAATGCTTTTTGTAATAATAAACGTTGACATTTTTACAAACGCGAGATCCTAGCGCGGTGGGCGTTCATGTGGCAAGGCGTTTTTGGGAATCGTTGATTGATAAAAGCATAAACAAACTACTACAGATGTATAGGTAGTAGTGCATAATCCTTTGCTTTCGGCTTTTCACAGAAATGTCTGAATTCATTATTGCTGTCACAATGAACTTCAGTACAAATTTTCATACCAAAAAACTGGCCATGACTTTTCACTACCAGTGGTGGCGCTGAGTGACTCCATACGTTGGCATTGATTGAGATAGAAAAATAAATTCGGAAGTTTCCGTGAAAAAACGAAGGAAATAGTCGTTACACAAGGGTTGAAACTTGAAACTGACCCATTTCACCAGAGATGTATTGGCGCTCGAACGAAGAGAGGCCGTCTTTAGTTCGAGGGTGAAACGTGTGCTTTCACCCGAGGTAACTACTCTAATTTTCATTTCGACAGTGAGGGAAATAAAAATAATATAATTAAATTATAAACATTTGATGTCATCCCAACTAACATTTTAGCGATAAAACTAGTTCTACAAAAGCTGTATATTCTTTCGATTAAACACTGATAGCGATAGTGTGGCCTAAAATTTAGCGATATAGCACGCTATAACTCTCTTATAGGCGCAAATAGGCACCGCCGTTAGAGCTCGAAGTTCTATAGTGGTTCATTTTATGCGCAATAGTGATAAACTAGTGATACAATAGTGCTACTATAGGGACAATTGTTGCCGGGAGTGATAATAAAGGGCTAGAGTAGCAGTATTTTCGCTTGTAGTTCTAATAACCGCGTAAAATGTCATCTTGTATCACTTAAAGTGTTACAAGAACACTGCTATAGTGAAAATAATCGCTGTGCGTCGCAATATGGAATCTTTTATAGCTTATAATCGTTTGTGTAGTTTTAAATGTCAAAATATTTAATACGATTTCATTCGGTTTGTGTTGTGTGCAATGAAGATTGTTTGTAATGTCGACTTGATGGATTGTGAAATCATTACCAGTTGAGTACACAAAGTTTCACGACGCGTATTAGTGAATTCAACCAAAATTCTAATGCGGTTGTTACTTTTCTGTCATTATATGTAGTATTTTACATCTCAATTTTCAAGCGCCTCGTAAATTTACAAGTTTTAACAAATTTGGTATGCTAAAAGTACTGTAGCCTAGGTTATGATTGGTAAGTAAGTTAATTATAATCTTTGGTTTTGTGAATGGTTATGCTACACATACTAGATATTGTAATATTAGAACAATTACCTTAACAATTGCTGCTTTATTACAATATTTTAAGCATTTTTTTTGTATTTGTTTGTAAACAAAAATGGCGTTTCACGTTCTAAAGACATGATTAACTCTAAAGGTCCAGTAGCTTTAAATGAATTCCCGATAACCATTAAAGGTTATAGAGTGAGGTATCTTATACCTCAAAGCGTTAAAAATAACTTTAAGTGGTAATAATGTTCACGTAAACACTCTTGAAGAGCTACGGCCATACCGCTGTTATAGCACTTCAAGCTCTAAAAAGCTAAGTGATTTAACAGGGAAAATTATGTCTGTTGTATCGCTAAATTACTAAGTGCTATAAGAACTCATGTTGCTACTCTTAAATGGCTTAAGGTTATTTTTATAGCTTTTGTAACACTGTACGCGACATTAAGCACTAAAAGGTAAACATAACACGATTATAGACCTACAGCGCGAGTAAGTTATAATGGGCACCCCAAAAGAACCTCCAGTGTTAAAATATCCTTAAAGTGGTAACCATAGCATATAAAAAGGCAGTTAATACCACCTTATTACAGCTTTTAGCTACAATATGCAATCTTATGTCTATTATATCACCTTACTAGCACCAGTGTATTAAGAGGACTGTTTATTTCCATAGTATCACCTAAAACTATTATTATGCATCTTATAAAACTACTATATCACTCAGGATTCTAAATGAGTTACTGTTATAGCTAATATGTTTGTTGGGATATACCAAAGAAAAATACCAAGATCACCAACGTCCGATGTGGGGATCGAACCCACGTACTTACTATTCGTACTTAAAAAAAATCAGAGCTCAAAATATTTAATAAAATTATTTTATTTCGATTTTACAAAAAAATATTTTCAATTCCTTACCTTTCAGTCTCCTAAATTGCTTATACCTAACGAGAAAGCGTACAGTCACTATCAGCGGCCCTACCGCGAAAAACGAAATTCGTAAATTTCGAGGATTTGTCTCTCTCACTCTAATGACGCCTGCGTTTGAGTGACAGAGAAAAATCCTCGAAATTTACGAATTTCTATTTTCGCGGTAGCAGGCCAGATGTATCGTAGCACAGTTGACAGTTCGTGCGTTTTACTAGTAATACACGTGGCGGGTCCATATTGGCACTTATACAATTTTTTCTTCGAATATTTTTACTAATACCGTTTTTTACTCATAATCATCATTACTCCGAAAATTTTATCTCATACTTTTTTTCTTACTAAAAATTATACTTCTACCTACAATGTTCATAACGATTTTTATTTCGAAATTTTATCCTCCTAAAGTCGTCAAGTAGATTAATCTATACTCATAAATAGGCTTAGGACTTTTCATAGCATATCGTGGTTCTAAAATCCTTGGAGGCGCTATGTGAAAATTTTTCGAAGTCAAAGTCAAAGTATATTGTAATATTCTATTCACTTTCTATAATGACTATAATGATTTATACCTACTGTCACATCGTTACTGAGTTAATTTTAATCGAACATAATTAATTTAAAAAATCGAATTTGATTTCATAAAAAGTGCATACGAATTTAGTTATATCAGAATAAAAAACTAGACAATTAGGTTCAAGACAAACTGGAAAAAGCCTCCTAGATCGGAAATAGCGATGAAAATGGCGAAAGTATCATGTTGTTTTTCTCGAAAGTTTCGAATCTTTCGTATAAATTACATGTAACTTCCGAACACTCAGCCGCATCAGTCTTGAGCTACGAACGTTTAAAAAAAAAGTGTTTTTTTTTGGAGATTCCATCTTTAACAGGAAGCTATGCACCTTCTTCTCCTTACCTTAGAGTTGAAATGAGATACTAGTCCGATCATAAGCCAAGAAGGTTTTTCGATTGGGTGTCTTGGAAAAAAACAGTGCAAGTTTGACTTTACGTTTACTCCTAAGCTATTCGGCTGAGTGGCATCAAGAAAATTTATATTGAAAGCTTGTTTTTTTATCACGTACATCACACATATGCAGGTAAAAGTTAGTGAGAATAAATTTTTGGTTTTTTTTTGTTACATCCTTTCAACTCACCAAAAAATAGTCTCGTCTTACCCGGGTGTACCTTATGCTTAGTATAAACATTATAATGAAATAGGTATATAAGTTTACAGTGAATTTTATAATAGTAGTGGTACGTGTAAAATACTTTTTTTTGCATTATTTTATTGAATTATGATACCTACTCCGAATGTATTGGCTCTAGTACAAACATGTGACTTTTCATTTTGCTCAGACTAAATCTCAATATCAGTTGACTAAATAGTTTAAATTATGATAAAATACTTATAAATTGGAATCATTGATCTATGCTATATGTGATATCAACGTGAAGTGAAGTCTATTTACTTCAAAGGTAACGTCAGTTTTGTTTCTTGTTCGAAAGTTACATGTAATCTATATGAAAGATTCGAAACTTTCGAGAAAAACAACATCATACTTTCGCCATTTTCATCGCTATTTAAGACTTTTTCTATTTTGTTTTGGACACTAATTGTCTAGTTTTTTATGGTTTCTGTTCTGATACAAGTAGGTAACTAATTTAGTATGTAATTTTTATGAAATCAAGTACGTTTTATAAAATTAATTACGTTCGATTAAAATTAATTCGGTAACGATGTGAAAGTATGTATAAATCATTATATTTAATATTACAATATACTTTGACTTTGACTTCGAAAATTTTACACATAGCGGCTCCAAGGATTTTAGAACCACGATATGCTATGAAAAGTCCTAAGCCTACTCATAAAGTTATTTGAAATAAATTGTTTATTTATAAACATTTTCCCATTAGGCTCACTCTGTTGTGGTATAATTATTTTATGAATAACATAAACTATGTAGTCATAATGGGCTTTGTGCAGAAACTGTTGTGGCATACTCAACTTTAACGTATTTCTTTGTGGCAGATTTCGAGTTGTTCGAATATTATTCGAGCATAATTTCGATGCTCCTATTTATGATGAGGCATAATCTGGATGTGCATAAAAAGTATCGGCATAGTTTGTTTTAACATAACAGAGAAGGAATAATTACAACCTCTCAATATAATCGAGGTAGTAATAATATTCTGTACGTTACTTACTGTGTTACTGAGCTGAGTACTTTCTAGGTTGCTAAAAAAAAATAACCTCGAGCTGGGAGCTTTGCTCCCGCCTTAGTCTTCTAACCTAACCTATCCGAGTCGGATCTGCCCCGGAAGGTTTTGTTCGCTCGCTCACTGCAGAAATTTTCACCCTCACAGCAAATTCTGCCTGACGAAAAAGGCAAGTTTCGAACATGTGGCTACATGCCCAAAAAAAAATGCAAATCTAATTTCTGTCTTATAACACTCGGCGTAAATAATGATATGCCAAGATAGTTTCGGGCAAAATAATATTCGAAATATTGTTATTTAAGCCAAGTGATGTTTCTGTCTCATTCAGTTGATGCCAAAATAGATTATACCAAGTCTGTTATGTCCTAAGCGTTTCGGACAAAAAAAGTTTAGAGGGAACCCGTTTAGTACAGTACCAACTCTGCCACAACCTGATTTGTGCAGGTAGCTAGTTTACAGTGATAGTACGATTTATATTTAATTAAACAAAAATAATTCATACATAAAACCAGTACAGATAAAAATAAATACCTATAACATTAGAATATATAGCATAAAATAAGTATAGTGAAAAATTATATAAACATAAAAGTTAGTACTAAAAATATGTATGAAAAACAATATTATGAACATAAATAATTCTATGTGATGATAATTATGAACAAAGATTATTCTAAATACCGATCATTATGAAGTAAAATTGTATAAGAAAAATTTTCGGAGTTCCAATAATCTAAGTTGCAATTTTATAAAATATACTTTGGCGCACCCACACGTGGCACATCGATAGATGCGTAATACGTCCACATTTCTTTTTAGATTTGCGGAAAAGTTCGAACTTTAGTTTTTGTTCCAAAGGTATTTTGGACTACTATTACGTAATACGTATTGGCCGTTGGGGCGGGAAGGTTCTCGAATGGCGGCCACGTACCGGAAGGCGCAGCGTGGGTAGGCCCCTCACAAGGTAGACTTATGACCTGGTGAAGGTCTCAGGAGTCCTCTGGATGCGGGTGGCACAGGACCGGTCATTGTGGCAATCTTTGGGGGAGACCTATGTTCAGCAGTGGACGTCTTTCGGCTGATATGATGATGACGTATGTTAATTTATTGTACTGGTGAAAAAGTAACCCTGTATAATGTCATCAATATTATTGACTATTAACCCTTTCCACATCAAGAACAACTAAAGGCGTCGCGTGTCTACCTCGCCAGTCATATCTAAAGTTATCATGACGGATACTGTCGAAGCGACTATCCTAACTACGGATAAAATTTACATTGCAATGATATTCTTTATTCATTAGTCGCGATATTTGCGTAAAGATCACAATTTTACACGATGTATAAAGCATTAAACGGTTAAATCAGCGTTTGTTTATATCGAGCAATCATTTGTCATTGATTTGAATGTCTATTGTTATTTATTATCTACATAAAGAAATAAAAAAAAATACACGGTGGAATTTAATCGGTGAACAGGAACCCATTTTTCTAATTCAGTAATCGATGGCGGTCACGTTTATGTAGTACTTAAGTAGAACCAAGTTTTTTTTTTAGCATAACAAATTTTTATGTTGAAATTAAACTTTAATTAAAATTTATTGTCACCCTACTAATGGTTTAGTCTGAAAAGTTTAATACCTCTTTTCAAACTATCAGCCATGCATCGCTCTTATTTTACATAGGAATAGAGTCTATCGCAAAAATTAAAGCATGTGAGTGGTTATTGCTCATTTATGTTTTAAGTTTCTATGACTGATAGTTTGAAAAGAGGTATTAAACTTTTCAAACTAAACCATTATTAGGGTGACAATAAATTTTAATTTAAAAATAAAAAAAAATTATGCTAAAAAAAAACTTGGTTCCACTTAAGTACTACATAAACGTGACCGACATCGATTACTGAATTAGAAAAATGGGTTCCTGTTCACCGATTAAATTCCACCCTGTATAATGGAGTAAAATTTTCTGTAAAAGTAACGATGGAAATATTCTTCATTTTATTTGTTAATAATTAGTAATAAAATTATGAACATACATAATACCCAAGATCCTGACATTGGGATGAGTATTTTCTCACTTAGTTCCTGGATGATGCAAATAAAACTACATGAAATTTTTGAGATAGCTTAGCCAAAAGGAATCAACGTAAAGTGTTTCCAAGTAAATAGGTAATTGATTGCACCGAGTAATAAATCCCGATATTTTTTATGAATAATGTTTAACAACGATTGGCAGTTTAGAGATTTGGGATTGATTTTTCGATAGCCGTAGTCTGATAAGCCCAACAATCAATATCTAGCTCAATTCGCTGGAGTCTGATAAATAAGACAAAGGTCTGGTTTGTTATTGTCCCATTCTAATGAAAGTTCTGATCTGTGCGGTGTGATTTTGCATTGATGGCGACACGGGCACTCTTGTTGCAAATTCCACGGTAGTCAAAACCTTAGTAAGGAGAATTTGGAGTGCAAAAATAGCGAAGTCAAATTGCTATACAGGGTGTTACACCACCCACTGAAAACCTTGAACGGGGTGATTTAGTAGGTTATACTGAACAACTTGTAGTATTAGCTGGAGAGCCAGTGAACCCTGGGAGTAACGGTCTCCCTGTAAGGTTAGAAATTTGTATACTTACGATTAATGGCATTCTAAGAGCAATAGCCATGACCTGACAGGCGTCAGCCCTGCACGTCATCAGCCCCTTTATTTTTTGAACTGTTAAGTAAATTGGGTTTCAAAACTTGTTTCTGTAAGTTTAAAAATTTTATAGGATAAAGTTAATTTATTGTACATCTTTTAAAAAAAATTACAGGCGATTACAATATGCAGAAGTATACGAGCCCCGATGCAGTGGAGTTCGTCTAGTTCGAAACAATTTTTACAAATTTTTGAATATTTTAAAAATGATCACATTATGCTAATGATAAATTGTATGAACGTTAGTCATGGTTAATGTACTACATTTCAAGAGACACAACAATCTGAAGTACGCTTTTGTTGTTTAATAAATCGATTTTAACAAACCAGTGTCTAAATTATATTTTCGTTCACCACCGTAATTCCGCGCTTATAAGCTTGACGCAAAATTCGCAGTGCATCAGGTGTACTATGTCGTCTTTAATATTAATGGCGTTCTTTACATTCATTGATTATATACAAAATTAAAAATTGTAGAAAAAAATTAAAAAATACCTCTCGTAAAATAGTTTTTTTATTTCTGATTTATTAAGTACAAATATTTTATACTCAAAGAAACTACTTTAGTGCTACTTTAGTACTACTATTGAATAGTGAAGGTTTTGTCTCTAAACCTTTTCCCCCGGATGAACGGGATAATCTCGAAAAACTGTCTAACTGGACGAGAACATATGCATCGGGGCTCGTATGACAGGTCCATTAGAAAATGCACAGTTGATGAGGTAAAATAAACTTCATCCTGTATACTCGAAATTTTTATATGTCTTCAAATAAACGTGTCAGAGTAAGTATGTGCAATGCCAGGCGGTTTTGAACAGCATAAGACCTTGCCAGGCGAGGGGACAGTTAAGTAAATTGGGTTTCAAAAGTTGTTTCTATGAGTTTTAAAATTTAATAGGATTAAGTTTATTTATTGTACATCTTTAAAAAAATTGATAGGTGATTACAATAAGCAGAGGTATATGACAGATCAATTAGGAAACGCACCGTTGATGAGGTAAAATAAACTTCACCTGTATACTCGAAATTTTTATATGTCTTCAAATAAACGTCTCAGAGTAAGTATGTGCAATGCCAGGCGGTTTTGAACAGCATAAGACCTTGCCAGGAGAGGGGACAGTTAAGTAAATTGGGTTTCAAAAGTTGTTTCTATAAGTTTGAAAATTTAATGGGATAAAGTTTATTTATTGTACATCTTAAAAATCAATTGACAGGCGATTACAATAAGCAGAAGTATATATGACAGATCAAATAGAAAACGCACAGTTGATGAGGTAAAATAAACTTCATCCTGTATACTCGACATTTTTATGTCTTCAAATTAACGTCTCAGAGTATAAGTATTTAAGTATGTGCGATGCCAGGTGGTTTTGAACAGCATAAAACCTTGACAGGCGAGGGGACAGTTGCACCTCTCAATCGCACGCCCTTAGCAACTACTCTACTACTACTAGCGACTAAGTAGCGATTATTCGCCTGTATTTTTTTTAAGATGTAAATAAACTTTATCTATAAAATTTTCAAACTTACAGAAACAAGTTTTGAAACTCAATTTGCTTAACTGTCGTCTGTCCCCTCGCCTGGCAAGGTCTGATGCTGTTCAAAACCGCCTAGCATTGTACATGCTTACTCTGAAACGTTTATTTGAAGACATATAAAAATTTCGAGTATACAGGATGAAGTTTATTTTACCTCATCAACTCTGCGTTTTCTATTTGATCTGTCATATACTTCTGCTTATTGTAATCGCCTGTCAATTTGTTTTTAAGATAGTTTTGAAACCCAATTTACTTAACAGTTCAAAAAATAAAGGGGCTGATGACGTGCAGGGCTGACGCCTGCCAGGTCATGGCTATTGCTCTTAAAATTCCATAAATCCTAAGTATACAAATTTCTAACCTTACAGGGAGACCGTTACTCTCAGGGTTCACTAGCTCTTTGACTATATGGGCCCAATCACGAAATCTAAAAAAAAGGCTATTTTATACATTTTTTTTTTGGAGATTTCAGGGATAGCTCCATAGTAAAAGTTGTTCACTATAACCTACCAAATCACCCCGTTCAAGGTTTTCAGTGGGTGGTGTAACACGCTGTATAACAGTAATGGTAAATATACTGAATAATCTCAATAATTTACATTCTGGAATTATCTCCACACACTCAAAAGTAGGGTAAGTAAGTATGGATTAAAACAAAACTTTTAAATGTAATAATAATTTAATTCCTCAAACATAATGTTTGAGCTATACAAATAATGATTAAGTCATAAATAGCTCTAGCTATAGCTATAGCCAGCTCTGTTCTTTATAATAATAATATTTAACAGGTGTATTTAAAGCTAATCAATATTTCATTGGATTTCTGTAACAGTAATAATAAATAGTAACAAAGTTAAGTAATACTAATGAAAGTAGGAATATAGCGTAAGTTCCTAATGAACTAAGTCATCAGAACTAGATACACTACAAGAAATCACGATACAGCATCAGATACTCGTACATTCATGAATTCATACATCAACAACCAAGACTGATGGAATGAAGTCTAAACTAAAATCTAAACTATAAAATTACAAGTCAAAATTAAAATGAAATTCAGCATTTATAAATAAGTTAAGACCTTGACTAGGATAACGGGAATTTCGGGTGTTATGATGCCGGTCCAATAATAAATAAGTGATAATTTACAACTATTTACAAAAATAAAGGAACTTATTTGTTCTAGACCAAAATGGCAATGTAATGGCAATGACATTCTTTACTATTTATAATGTTAATTTACTCGCAAACGAAGACAACAGCAACTCCCTAACCTTTTAAAAATTCCGCCTGTAAAATCTCAGATCAGTAATTACTTATTATTAAATATGTACTGATTTACTGATATTATGATCTGAGTATATTTACATGCGGATTTTTTAGCAATAGCAATAAATGTACCCCAACTATTACAAAAACTTCAATTTATAGAAATTCGATATTTTTAATCTAGCGGAGGACTAAGGTAAGGCAACCTAAACCAGTACCAAATACTGAGTTCTACTTGAAACAAAGTATTCTGTGACCCAGACATTGAACACTAAGTATGTGGCATGGTTTTAACAATAGTAATAGTAAGGGTACCTAATAATGTACTTGTATGTGTTATCTAATACAATTTTACATTTACAGTGCGGCTACAAATTCACAACGTACTATTAAATTGTATGATTGACATGATTCCGTAGGATATGAACAAGTATTGGTAAATAATCTATCTATAATTTAATGTACATGAGTAGTATACCTATAAATTGTTCTAAAGGATTCACCATTAAGTAGCGGCAATCGTAAGCTACTTTACACAACATTTGAACATTTTGAACCTAAAACTCCGTGAGAGTTGCGTCATTTTGGTTGAGTCTGAAGTACACTGGAAATCTAGGCACCATCTGAGTCCGGTAGGTTAAGGTACCAATGGTTCATAACTTGCCGCAGATAGTCCAGGTATAGCAACGTGTCTCTGTATATGTGGTACATGATGTCAGTTCTGTTCTTTCCGATGACTGGTATCTCGCTATCTTTAAGGGTGAGAATTTCTACCTTCTTTGACACCATCACTTCCTGTAAAGATCAAAAAGAAATCATTAAAATCTGGTACAAATGTATGACTGTGGCATTTAGCATTAGTTTTTTTTATGACTGCCGTGTTATTTTTATATATTTGTCAGAAGTGAATAAAAGTTTATTGATAAAAAAATCAAAACACGACATATATTCAATGAAGGAGTAATCGGTTTAGTAAACCTTTTATTGCCATAAACATCTAAACGCCAATATTACTAGGTACATCGATGTAAAATGTATTTAATTTAACTAGCAGATATTTCTAGGATTTGAACCTAGCCAAATCAGCTCGCATACTAACGCCACTAGGTTTCTCAAGATCCTTCTAGGTATATAGACATCTGAGTAATTAATCGTTTTTACTGTCAAGCATCGATTAATCATAATATTATGTCATACGACGAAAAATATGAAATGATACTTACACTAAATTCGCAAAGAAGTAGTTTCACTGCATTGAAGTAGTCACTAATGTAGGGCTTGAGATCTTTTTCTTTCTGATCATCTTGGTTCAGCCCGTTCTCTTTGATTGCGTAGAGACCCGCCGCGACCATCTTAAGTGCCTTATACAGAGCTGGCAATTCCTTGTCCATTTGAGACTGTAAAGAAAGAAAAAACAAATTACTATCAAACGTTGGAAAATCATTCCTTTCGTATTACGTAATAGAACACTGAATCATCTACTTCAACCAATGATTGTGCGTTTCGAAATTATTCACAATAAACAATAAGCCGCTATAATTAGTCTTTAAACTTTCTCAATAAGTAGGTATTATCATCAAACATTTTGTCAATCATTACAGATTGAAACGTCCACATTGCAAAACCATTGTGTTCTCACGTAATCGATAGTCGGTCCACGACAATGAGTGCCACCGACGGAGGTGATTCCTTGAAATCGATTGAAAAAGTCATACGGATGCACGTTTTTGGCATCAGCGCATTGGCCGCCCTTCGATTATTTTACTTGTTGAAAAACAATTTGGCAACTACTTTCGGAAACATTCTTACAATTATGATAACAGAATTTGGTGTTGTATCACGTCAATAAGTTAAATCGAATAACTTTACAACAGAACACGTTATTTTCATCGTATTTTTAGAATTACAGAATTAAATGTATCAAATGGAAAATATCACATTACGTGAACTACCTACCAGGGTGCTTAGACAAGTTGCCAATCGCTAAAGTTTAATCGTCAATCGTAAACGAAAGGCAGCTAACTGTCTTTGTCGCACTAATATCAAAAAGTGACAGAGAGGGAAAACTACGATACGCTACTAAGCGCTAGCGATTGGCAACTTGGCTAAGCATCCTGTAGATTCTTTAAAATGACTTACCGTGACTTTGCTCAGATCATCAGGCGACATTTCCATTTCTATCGTCCTCTTCGTCTCAGGAAAAGTGTTTTCAGTAAGAAAAGGTTGGCTCCGAAGCCACGGCGTCGTGTCGAAGGTCTCACTGAACGATGTGAAACTTTGTATGATGTTAGACTGCAAAAAAAGAGAAACCGTTGTTTTAATTGTTCTAGATATCCTACAGTTTGTTACACAAGGATATGCGATACAAGATTGGTTTTGGGAATATCCCAAGTCCATACTATCTTAAATATTAAAACATTGACCTTTGCCTCAGCAATTGACTATCTGCATAATAAACATTCGAAAACAAATTTTATAGCTAATTTATCACTCAACATATTGTCAAGTATACAAAATTATCAAATTAAAACATGGAAGCGAGATTTTGTAAATATTTACTTGAATTAATCTACGTATATTCCCAGAAATTTGTGAGTCATACGATTTATAGAGCAATCATAGTGATCTTGTGTTCATTTGAAGAATAAAGATGGTCGCTTATTGACTTTCATGGAAAGACGAGATGAGCGGAAGATGAGTTGGTACCCATATTGCCGTATCCTGCTTCGCTTCTATTCTAATCCGGCATATAAAAGGCGGGGGTTTGCTGTCTGAAACAGTAGTTCTGAGGATTTGACATGGATAGCATACTGTCTCTTCATGTAAGTACTACATATTCTCTTTACCTTTTAGTTTAATTGAAATACACCTGGTTATTCATATTTTTAGTGAATCGATTGGTCTTGTTAACGTGTTCACCATCATAATAATACATAATAGCTATAAATTCAATAAATACTACAAGGATACGACACATAATATGTAATCGGAAGTGAATCCTACATTTGATGTACAATTTAATGGATTTTAGTAAATACAAAATTACCTAGGACGCTCTGTTATATCCGTTTTGATAATATAATCGGTTGTAAAGTACTTGCATCAAATAATTAGTTGTTAAGTCTTATTTCTCATGTAGGTGGTAAGTATTTATTGTGATGCGGAAAAAATACACTAATGGAATTAAATCGCCCACATACGGGCAACTGTTCCTCGAAATGATATTTATAGATCTCGTCAACAACAGACAGTCTCGTTGATCTATCAACGCGTCAAATCTGTACCCGGCATGCGGTCGCAGTTAGCTGGTTCTGGTTCTAGCAATTGTAATCTTTATGTCACAGAGATTAACTGAACTACCTCTAGAAGTGTTTGAGATTGACGCCCCTCATATTTGACGATTGTTAGCTGTACTCTGCTCAAACTAAACCTTACAGTTTTTGTCTGTGGTATTTTTATTGGTCATTGAAACTAACATCTCGTGATCGGAAGCCGAGAGCCACTCCTTCGCTTACAATTCGACGGCCCAATGAAGGCCGACGCTGCAAGATGAGCTGAAACAAGACCGGCTCGCAATCTGATAACGTCTGGGTAGCAACCATTCCGACAGTCCAATTCGATACTTTAATAGAGCTAACTTATTCCGGTAGCCGATAAAGTTTGACACTAGCATATTTCGTTACTAGACATAATGTTCCGCATAATTGTTTAAAATTGTGCTAAACTAGTGGTTTATTGCGATTACGTGACACAGTATGCGTATACAAAAGCAATTTTAATGTTGTACCGTTGAGAGTTCAAAAACCTTTGCCACATGCTCACCGGTGGCAGATGCAACGGAGGTGATAGAAATTATCTGTCCCTTTGTTAACGAGATGTCGATTATTGGAGAAATATGGTCACTCGACAATGAAGCTAATTAAACGAGAGAGCCCTGTCTGCCGTGACAATACATGACTACAATGCTTGTTATATCTGTAGATCAGAGCAATTAAAACCGCAATTGAATTTTGTGCTAAACGTGGATTTCCGATATATGTTTAGTCGATTTTATCAAAAGATAATTTTGAAAATATAATTCTGAATTACTCATGTATATACCTATTTACAATTTACTGTACAGTCGAAGACAAAATAAGGGGTATACAAAAACGTTCAAAAATATGTCCCAGTGCATTCTAATTCTGTGTAATAAGAACGTCGTAACATATTTATGAACGGATTCTTTCGATACTTAGTTTTGCACTTGACTGTACACACAAAACAACAGGTACTTATCTAATAAAAAAAACTCTACAAAAAATTATAATTGCATTCATAGAAAAATACAATTAATACCTAACTTACTTAGAAACCTAGTTACCGATTACCGAAACGTACACGCATTCAATCATGTAGGCACCGATCGTACGAGCGCAAATTGATTACTCCTGCATATTTGATTACTACTTCTACAAGTCGTTCTGGGAACGTCATGTCACGTCAGTGCAATTGTTTATGCTACGGACAGGAGAGGCGTGAATCACGGTAGATTTGGAATGTGCTAACCTGGACAAACTGCGGGCACAGGTGTGCGTCCGGTCTCACGCCACGTCTAATCACCTACACTGGTTTGATATTTTCAATTCTGTGTCCCTATGAAACAAACTATCAAGAGAAGCTGCATCTTTGCTCAATGATTTTAAATATAATTTGAAGGAAAAACCATTAATGAGCACTAATTTTTACTCATTAACAAAACATATCGTTTATAAATAAACACATTGTTTTATAATCATGATAAGTGTAAGATGTACTTCACTATTTTTGATTACAGTTTTGATTTTTTAACCAGTCAGCAAAATGAAAACTCTTAGTAGCTCAGGTGCGAATGTTTATTACGACGCAAATGCAGTTGATATGAAAACCACAAGTGGGTGGGCTTCCTCCAAGAAATTCGACTGCCACCCGAATGCCTAGCTCGGAGCATCGGAAGCTTATCGAGGCACCCACACAAAGATCGTTACATAGTCTACATAGCACACACGCACAGGCCGCACCAGACAGCCTGTCGCCGTGTGAACATCGCTATCATACTAAGTATGTACATATCGTATATAGCATGTATTCAGTGTTTATGTATTAGCGAGGCTATGCCAAGATAAGCACAGATTCATCGCGCATGCCGCTTGATCAAACTACGCGCTCGAATTACTTTGCGACATTGTATATTGATTGGATATTGTCGGATCAATTTCGTTAAAATTTATTTAATTATTTCTAATAGAAGAATGTATATATTTATTTCAAATTATTGTCTTCAAGTTAGGTCTACCTATACCTAGCACTCACTAAATTGATAAATATTGAAATTTCAAAATATGAATATTATTGCA
This sequence comes from Thaumatotibia leucotreta, assembly GCA_025490895.1. Classification (NCBI taxonomy): domain Eukaryota; kingdom Metazoa; phylum Arthropoda; class Insecta; order Lepidoptera; family Tortricidae; genus Thaumatotibia; species Thaumatotibia leucotreta. The sequence continues at coordinate 23,932 of JALPQI010009634.1, read as the reverse complement.
CGATAACAAAGCAAATACCGGCCAAGAAAACTAAGTAGGTGAGAACTTGTTTTTTACAATGTTTGTGTGCTGATAATTATTGCTAAGGAAAAAAACCTCGCCTTCAGATTCTACAGAACATATAATCGTATTGCTCATACGTTAAAAGATGTTTCATCTCATGATTTATTAAAATTATACAACGGTCATATTAGAAGTATTTCACGGCCGAAATATGCGATAACATGACACCGGTAATGTCAAAAGCTGAGTGTTAAAACACATTCACACGGTGGCCGCCGCTGGCGAGTCACACAGTACCGGTAGGGTTCGTTGAATTTATTATGGCGTTCTTAGTACAACCAGGGCAGTTATTATTTAAACAAAATGGTCTGACAACACTTGAGGCAGCCCGAATTATTTACATCTATCTCTCTATCTCGGCCGTAAAAAGTGTTTTATAACACGAGCGATCACAAAGGTGGATTGATGTAATGAGGAGTCAAAAAACGTATCCCGTATTAAACAAAGAGCCGAGCGTCCTTGTCTATCGGCAACAATGGCGGTTCAATGCCTCCCGGGAGTCTAAATCGCAATAAATATGATACATTAGCAACGAATGACCGACATTAAGGGGAGAGACAGAAAAAAGACACATCGACGGGCAGGTGTGTCGTGCAATACTAATGCGCAATCAGTATTCGAGTCGTCCGCGCACCGTCCTGTACATCGTTCCGGCTACTGTGAGTCGATAATGTCGTTTTACGACAAGGAGGCAGCGGACAGGACGTCGCCATCGTTATGAGTGCTGAGCCTATTACAATGCCACCATACTTCATAAGCGAACAACTCTGCAGACTACTCTACGCGCATACGATACGGGCAGTTACTGTCACGCTTCCATTGACGCTGCGTTATAGAGACATGGAAGAGAGGCGTTCGAAGAAGCCGAAATGTAATCGTTACGCGATTATGGTCGCTAGGATAATTACAGACCCTGGTAGGAGGCTTCTATAAGTGATGCGAAGCGCGACAGCGACAACGCATTACTGCTCGTTGATCGACCCACCACACTTCCGATTCGGAAATATATTCAGAGGATTGGAATTATAGAAGCGTCATATGAATTGTTTTATTAACATGCCAAACATTTGTTCCATATAAATCGTGAATAATTTATGAATTCTCGAATGTAGGTTGAGGTGCTTGCGTTTCCGCAATTGTGAAGTCTAAAGTCTTTGTAGTCTACAAGACTTACCTAATCAATTTATAGTTGTAAATCGTTACTCTATAGAAATAAATCTGCATTGATTCACATAGTGTCACGGCAGAAGGGATGGAGCAAACATTTTAAAAGAGAGGAAGTGACCATAGCCGGACGTGCAGCGGCGAAACCGGCGCCCGATGCAATCTCTTCTCCATACCATTTGTCGCGGTGAGAAAACCGCGCTAAAATCGTGCACGAGGAGAATAATTAATAAGTTCAAAAATTGATGAAAGCTTTTTTAAACAACACGAAGTCCATAGACCTTTCGCTAAATAAATATCTTACGCGCGTCCGGCATGCTCTCAACCAGTCTAGTCATTACATAGACGTTGCTAATAAAACGACGAGACAAAGCAACCGCCATGGCAACACTTTCATTCATTCAGATAAAATCGGCAATAATACGCAAACCCCGCGCATACGCTATTGACGTCCTCAGCCAAGTTTTATTGGTATTGGCCGATGGTAGAGTCCGTCCGTTCATTTCGCGCGACGCGTCGGGCATATCGATGCTTCGCGAATACTACACTCTGTGAATGAAAGAGAAAGACTTGCCAACGATTACGTGTATAGATACTTACGAAATTATCTCTAAAATGGAATCCATTGTCAAATGCGACTTTTGCTTGATTTGCGACTTTCAGGGCTTGGTCTCTGGTGAATGGTTTTGATGATGTCGATGACTGTAACAAAAAAAAGGTTTTTTAAAACACAACCTTGGGATTTACGCAGTGACGAATCTCTTGTAAGTAATGTGTTCAGACGAGTCTCGTATGTGATGGTATGGTGCGGCAACTATCCACACAATGTTTGTATAGGTACATGAGTCATACTGAATTCAGACTTTACAATGAAAGGTGTTCCTACAGTGGTGACAAATCGTGAAACACCAGAAGCGTGTAAATATGAGTTCAGAACCATTTCATGAACCCTTTGACTTTGTAAAAATCTTAAGGTGCATTCAGACCATCCGAGCATTCGCTATTCTAACCCCCTACTATACGAAATTCGATCGTTATACAAAACGTGATTCGTTTATTTAGTAGAGTGTGGGGATAGAACAGCGAATGCTCGTTTGGTCTGAACACCTTAAGATATCATTTTAAATTCTTGTCCCAGATTAACTGCGATCTAAATCGATTGAAAGCCCTCAAGTTATTATTCTATAGCCTTATCAAGATGATGAGAAGAGTTTGTAGAGGTACTTACACTCCCAGGGGCGTAGTCGCAAGGGTTCGCCCACGCTTCGTTCTCCATGATATCTCTTCTGGGCCGCGGCGCCGCCGTTGTCCGCGGGGTGAAGTCTCCGACCAGTAGCAGTAAGCACACCGCTGCACAGACGTTGACGTATCCTGAAAAGAAGTAAATATATTTATTGATAATGTTATTGGAAAATAGGCACAGGATTTTTTTGTTGTATCGCAATAGATATGCTTAAAATGTCACCTGGAACCCCACCAAATGTAACTACCTAGTAACCTATCTAGTAAGACGTGATTCTGATTATCTACCTATTTGTTGAAATCGATATTTTACATATAATTATGGATCTACTTGGATCTTCAATGAACGGATTGATTGGGACAGGATTCTTGTAGATAATGCTAATAGGTATCTAATCACAAAATCATCCATTCATAATCATTCATTCTTATTATTTTATCGTGTTGTTTAAAACCTTCAAGAAAGAAAGGTATTATAATAGATACAAGCGAATAAGAATTTGTGTTTCATACAAGTGAAATATCGCGTCAAAAAAACCCACAGTCTCAACAAAAACATGTTGTTGTTAAATCGTCCATTTTTGATTTCGTGCCAACAATCGAGCGTTACGATTCCGCTATTCATTTCATACGTATAACCGAATCTTCTCATGAATGAGCGATAACGCATCGAACTCGTATGCGGCACGCGCTGCTATCGATTATGGTAATCAATGGACATCCGATGAATCCATGAACACTCGAGAGGTGGACAGCCTTTGCTAATTGTGCAGTGAACCTGCGTGAATAGCTAATGTGGCGCTACTTATACTTGACCGTTGCCGGACGGACGGACATTCTTTTAATATCGATAAATCTACAGCGTGTTACGATTAACTAGACTTTTATTGAAACCGAGCAATAAGAAGATTTTAACCATTTAATAGGACATCAGTTTCAGCTAAATTTCAATGGCTTTGACCTATTTCAGTTGTAAAATAAGTTTCGAAATCAGGTGGTACCTAAATATTGCCTTTTTAAAGATTAATCAAACCATGATGAGTATAAAACTTAATTTATTTTAATTTTTTTTAATACGAATAATTCAAAATTTATTGTTGTTGTTGTTTGTATACTGAATAAAGTTCTTATCTAATATAAGTTTTGCACCCATTCGTATCGGTTACTGACACGTCATTACGTGTTTGGTTATAAAATTTGCGTCAACGGTTATGCCAGATACGCATTTTACACTTATCACTGTATAATTTACTACCTACATTAAATAGAAACTTAAATCAATTTCACTATTTGCATATATTTCAATACAGAACAGCTGTTAAACGATTTGAACTATGCTAAATTACGAATCTTACTCACGGTTATTATTTTTTTTTTTAGTTTTGACTCAATCCTGAGTCAGTGCATTAATGCGTGGTGACTCAAAACAATCTCACAACAAGTGCGATGAGCGCCGCCAAACTAATCTAGTTGTTCAAACTCTAAAGAAATAAAAGGCGTTCGCATAATCGACCGAACGAGTAATCTAAGTCTCGGAGGCTTGCCTCTTTTAGTAACACTTAAGGACTTAAACCCTTTTTCAATAAGGACCTAAACCTATACCTTCAATATAAACCCGAGTGTGGGTGAAGTGTGCGTGCACTTTTTTTGTTCTCCAGTCTCGTTAGCGAGCTCCGTGGCGATTTCGACCCTTGGCCGGCGGCGGCGGTCAAATAAAGGAAATTATAGTTACAGGGCCCCGCGCCGCTTATTATTTAACTAGACCCCGTGAACTGATCCCGATTATCGCACGCCCCTCTTATTATAAAGAAGGACGGCGCTATAAAACCATCTCACGGCACAAAGCGTTCGAAAACGCCAGCTATTTGCATAAACAAATTGTAATCATTAAAATCCCAGCTAACTAGATCTATACACTCTTTATTGGTTTATTGCCGCGTTATTGACACTATAATAATGTTGTTACAGTTTCGGAGACCACAAAGGTGGAGCGGTAATAACGATCATGTCAAAAGAAGGTCCGACACCACAACACGCGTTAAACACACGATCATAACATTTTATTAGTGGCGCGGTCAAAAGCATCCGAGACCGCCGGCAAAAGTTCAACCAAAAAAATAACAGGTCAACTTGGAAGAGACGTAGAGCCATTCGACATATAAAGTTTTATTATTTTTAAACTACCTACTTTTTTGTTGGAGTAGCCATTATAAATTCAATATTAATGAGATTAATTAAATGTTAAGTAGGGGTTTTTAACTCAATTAATTGTATAGGGATCGATTACAGTAACGTTACAATAAATAAAATGACAATACTAATTACTTTCTTTTATTGAATAAAGTTATTTGTCGAACGCTACTAAGTTGAACAATAAGGAGACTCGATCGAATTCCTTAGCCCATTGAAGAACTGACCGGGCGACCATAAAAACCGTAGATACCTACACGTAATACACAGGTTATAAGGGGGCATAAAAAAGTAGGGGCCGCGTCGGAGGTCGGCGCGACTACTCGAGAAACAAAGAGTTCGTTTATTTTTTAACAGCTCGCCCGTGGAGGCTGGCTGGTGGCTGCACGAAAAACGACCCAAACGAGAGCACCTTGTTACCCTTTTTAAAGAAATCGCCGCTAACTAGAATTTCGGCTCGAAAACCGAGAAAAGTTTGCGTCGACGGAGCGCCGGATGTTGGCCGGCGCCTGCGAAATCATTATGTAAATGACACATTATACTGTTCAAACCAAACTTGCCGTATCCCGTCTGTGTCCACGGGCTAATCTTTTGAGCGCTGAAAGAACCGACTCCTTTTTTACACTATCAAGTATGACGCCCACTATTCATCAGAAAATACGTTTTATTAATCAATATCAGATGTTGTTATGATCGAGTTTACGTAAGCAGGGAATTTTGATATAATGGCCCATGTCAAGGCGCCGCAAACTCCCTGGTCCAGGTCATTAACGGTACTAATATCCGTCCGTGTGACATTACATAGAAAAAGCGTTATCTTTATCCATAATAGAGTTAATTTGAGCCAGATCATCATTTTGTTAGTAGCGGCTAACAACCGATGCGGTCGTAAAATTTGACTGCACATAATAAGTGCGATTATCGGCGCGTCGCCACTACAAGCGCGGTACGCTCTTCATCAACTAAAAATCGCTCTAAATGCTAATAGCCTTAGACAAAATTAACGAAACAACCGTGAATTTTTCGCGAATTTAATTTAATAAGGTAACAATTTGATATTATACTTAACGGTAGCGCAATAACTTTTATTAAAGCAAAATTAAATGCAAATGTGTATTGCATTTTCGGTAATATGGCAGAATAATTTCAGTCAATCAGAGCTTGACACGCATAAGGCGGTGCGTGTCGAAGATGCGCCTATCAGGATGCAATTTGCCGCAGTTATTTCCTTACTTTCATCTCAATTTCTAGAAAACCAATCTGTATCAGTCTTGTTTACAGTTATAACGAAAATCTTATTACCGAAATTGCGGGTGGCGGTGCCGGTTATTTGGGGTTGAGATTTCGTTTTCAGAGTGAGTGCTTGTGTCGGTATGAAAGCAAGTGATTGCTGTTTAGCCGAGATCGACATGTTGCTAAATGGGTGGGTGACAGTTAAATACTGCAATTATGAGCCGTCTCACTGAAATAACTGTTTATAATTGATGCGGCTGCTTTGCCGCGTAAACGAAGAGCGTTTTATGTGAAAATGTTGCTAATGAGAGTGGATCAGCCCTAATGACGCGGACATAGTTCATGTCTGAAATCGAGCGCAGCGTTCCCGAGCAGCTACCAGTTTATAACGACGACCAACCTAGCTATAACTTAGCCTTCTATTCAGATTTTGTTATTTTAGACTTTTAACTTGGTAAGTATACCTTAAGGTCAAACGGATTTTCAAAAAGTATTAATCGCTGATTTTATGTCAGTTTACAAAAAAAAATGTAGAGATTGTACTAGAACGATTTTTTTTACTTTAAAAGATTTAACTATTACTTAAATATTGCTATGTTTATTATACCTATCAGGTACTAAGCCCATCAACAAACAATGTTTTTGAATACCTAAGTTGGTACCTAGAAACCTAATTAAACTTAATAAAATGTATACTTTTTCAACCAATACCTAATTAAAATTATAATTAAAAAAAAATTGATTATGAATTAATTCCCACCTGAACTAACCTATCCTAATCAGAGTAATAAGATGTTATTACTGTAAATATCTAAAGTAACAAACACATTTCAAATAAACAATTAATGAGAAGACAATATTATCACTCGACAGTCAAGTCATACAGCTCGAGACAAGTTTCGATATGTCGACTTAGTTTCCGATCGGGTGTATTATCTATCGAACATTGAAGGTGATTTACTACCGTTTGACGTCACGCGGGTGTATTCGCGCTATGACCATTACCATAATGTGTTCACCTTGCGCTCCGATGACTCATTAAGATAAAGAGTGGTTTTCCGATTTCGAATTTAGCAAGAAAATTGTCGGGACTATTTTGAGAAATCGACGTCGTAGGAAAAGGGTCGGAAGTTTATGTAATTGTATAGTTCCGTCTTATTAATTCGGATTATGTCATCCATCGGAGGAATCATAAACGCTATTACAGTTTATGCGATTAAAGGTGTTCAAAATTATCTGAACAACCTGGTTTTTTAAGGGTTTATGTAGAATATTTTGAAAACCTAGTCCGCTTAGCATCTACCGCTGAACGCCCAAACGATAAAACTATTGATATTACATTTTGAAAGTCGTATATACTGGTAACAGATTTATCGTTCAATCAATGACATAATTGCGGTATTATAGTTCAGTGGCCGTAATACAATAAGGAAGGAAACTCACTCGATTTTCGGAGGAAAATAATGGTGATGATAGGTACCTAATCGATCGTGAACTAAGGGAGAAGACGATTAAGGTGAAATTTCAGTTACAACTAAAAATATATGTAGCCGTGATTAAAAATAGGTTGGGCCGGGGCCCGATCAAGCATAAGAAACGATCAACTTTACAAAAACACCCCTAACATATTTATTTAACTTATTGATTCATCGGCTTGTAAAGTAATTAGTAAGCAATGATTATAGTTTAAATTAGGTTAAACGCCGATGCTACTAAGTAGTTATCGGTTTTTTCGTTCTTACTAATGAGTCCAATCAATAAGAAAGCCAGGGAAGATTCTAATTAATACTGCACGGGAAATTTTCCGGACATTCCCTACAGCTAATCTACAGTGCTTAGTATTATTTTTTCTCTCGCTACACTTAAATCATTTCTCGGCCCTATATAGAGAAGTACCCGATACTTGCAATTACGAAACGACCAACCAGCGTAACTGTACGGTTCTTTAAAGGATAGAAACATTTAGTGAGACATGTCTTTCCGGTAACAGTACTAGGCTAGTTTAATAGCAGTTTAAGCCTAGTTAGTTCTGATCTTCGTGTTTAACATTGTAGAGTTGCCCGAGCCTAGTTTTTTGCGTAATGAAATTGTAAGCTCTATTACGGACGGGGCGATTACACCGTCATGAGAATAGGTCTGAACGCCGGATATTTACATTATTAACGTTGGTTAAAGGTTTAGATGCTTCGTTTATTGTTGGTTGATTAACTACAGATGATAAGAGCCGCCGTGTGTTGGTCTTGTGGTGACGGCAGTATGAATTTAATATATTTGTCACCACTTCAACTCTTCCCGTGGGTATCGTAAAAATCTACTAAGGGATTGGAATCTAACTGACCATTCATTTATTGAAAGTTGATGATGGGCAGCAGCATCATCATAGATACACTACTGCGATCGCAATCATGCTTGCTTAGCGTGGTGATTATGGGGATTTACCTCCCAATGTATCCAAACACATAGGTAAATGGGAGATGCCTATGTCCAGCAGTGGATTGAGATAGACAGTTGATGATAAGTGATGTGACAAAAGCCGAGAAACGGTTAATTGGGCGCTACTATTTGTCCCATTACATAAATCACCGATTAGTCTCAAAAGGCTTACAGTAATTAAGATATCTTTGCGTTAATGAATGATGAACTACTATGAACTACCTGTAAATATGTAGGATAGTTGAAATCACCTGTTAATTAGCCTGTCGTTACGTAATTATGATAACGGATACATTTTAAACCCTAGATTCATATTTATTCATTAGCATTATTCATGCACATTAGTGCATGCTACTGATTTTGCAAACGGTATGAAATTGTAATTATTGATTAATTAAATAATTAATATTCATATTTTATGATAGATGTATTGAATTCAAGGGAGAATATTAGTTTCATAATAATATGATATGAATACAAATAATGTCTACAAATAAACATAGGATAGGATAGAATAGGATTGTAGGTAGTTTTGAATTAAGATATTTTTTGTATTATAACGTTAAGCTTAGGATTTTGTTTTTTATTATTTCATTTTATTTTGTGATGTCATGTGTAACAAATTTATAATGTGTTTCTGAAATAAATTATTATGGAATAAACATATCATTAATTATAATTTATTATTATTAATATTTTTCTAAACTATACAAGTATTTAATTTCATGTTTTATGATTTACGGAAGTATTAAATTCAATGTGTAATATAATATTTTGTTATTAGATTATTATGAGGAAGATTTATACTTATTTAAGCGTTTATAAACTGCCAAAAAATATATAGGTATCTTTTTTTTATAAAAATAAAATAAAAATATTCTTACTGCTCCTGGCTGTACTCGATCTATGAGGTCGACGTTTCTTCACAGTTTCACTATCACAGTCACTGTATTGGCTATTGGTTCTGGTCCTACCGCACAGTTCACATTTTTCCGGCGTTCTTACGAAATTAGCGCGTCCAGTACGTATCCTGTAGCAATCGTCCATAGGTTTGGTGATAACGGTACCGTACTGCCGCAGCTGGGCACAAGTGGGTAAAGCGGTATCCATGATCGATGTAGTTAGAATGACATCCCCTAAATGGTGGTCGCGCGCGCTGCGTGTCGGGTAAACGACTAAATGACTTGGTGCCCGCGCGTAACATAAAGTAAGCACGTGTGCCGGCGGTTGAGTGGGGTATCGGCCAGTGAGCGGCGGGATCCCTTCAGCCGACCAATGGCGGCTCGGGGCGGGTCGGACCCTCTGCCGACCCACTGCAGCCACCCGAGTAGATAGGGGTTGATGCGTAGGTATTCAGATTATATGTTACATGCGTGTCCCATGTATAGTGGGTTTGCTTTTGGGGTCACTGTGACATGAAATCACGTGTATTATTTGGAATTTTTAAATTAGATTAAAATATATATCTAACTATTATGATCTGATATAAATAATGTAAACAGACAATTTGCCGATTTGTTTACAAATTACGATCGTGCTTACAGATTTTGATTGGAGATATTATGAGATTAGTAAGATCTTTTAAAATCTACCTACAACAACCGAAAACACCTTTTTGTGATATTTTTAAAACTTTTGTTTTCATATATTATATTATGCCTATCATAAAATTGTGAAATTCAGAAAAGCATAATATTTAGACACCAATGGGAACTCTATTATGTCTGAGTAATATAGGTAAGTTTTTCAATTGCAGAAAACATTTTTTTGTAATATAAATGCGCTTTTCATGTAGGAAAAGATTTATACATTTGTATGCGTTATAATTACCTATGTATCTATTATCCAATATTTCAACTTGCCATTTTTTTTATTTCAACAAAGATAGTTAACATATAGGTACTTAGGTAATGGTATTATTTCCACACATTATTTGTATGGAATACCGTTATTAAACTACCTATATCTCGGTATCTCGGAATAATAGATATATATTTTAATTATAACTATATCCTATATATACAGACCACGCTAAAAATCTTTAATTATAAGATTAAGGTCTAGGTTTTAAGGTAAAAAATGTAAGTAATATTGATTGAAATAAACAGTTTAAATTTTTTTTATCAGAATTTTATTTAATATATCTGACTACGATTAGTCATAGCTACGATAGGTATCTAATAAATACAACTCTATAAAATCAAACGCTGGGTAATATTCGACGTTTAGTTATCTATATAGATACTGATGGTAACTATCCCTGTATCTATTTGAAAGGTATGCAAGGAAGGAAGAAGGCAAATAAATCAATCAGATTTTTTTTTATAAATGTTCCATATGAAAAAAATAATGCAAAGGCTTTTTTCCTTAGATCCTTTTGAAATTATGAATAAATTTAAGTTTTCTTTAATAACATCATGTAAAAGCTTTCAATGAAAAATGCTTGCGTATTTTATACGTAATCAACTAATCAATCCATGAATTAATTAGGTAGCCGAAATCGAATCACAATACGAGTACATGGTAGGTTTATTGGTAAACCACTACATCGAACCATATTATTTAACTTCCCTGTGCAAAAATGCCCCGTTGTGAGGAAAAGTCGTTGTCGTTGGGCAATATCGTGAATCAGGTGAATTTTTTAATTAGTAAATTTTGCGGCGAAATTGGTTTACCTTGTATTAAATGTAAATGTAACACGTAGGTACGTGTCAAATTAATTTCGCTGTGTTAATTTTCAAATTAATTTAATCAAAGTTCAGAAATATGTCTATTTAATAGTAGGCTTAGGTCCGTTAATTATTAAACTTTCCACATTGAGATTTTTAGTTGGTATCCTTGTCTTGAGAGTTGGTAATATTTTTTGCTATTTACGTTAAACATCCTGAAATATTCTTAACCCTTTTCATGGCAATATATCTTGTAAGAAACACATTTTTCGACCCACTATTTATATTTTTTAAGACAGAATTTTTTGCTCCACTCAACAGCTTGAACACACGATTTTTTTTATTTTGCCTAGAAAAGGGTTAACAAATTATGATTTAGGAACCTATTTTATACCTATAGATAGGTATTGTATTGCACCTAGGTATTGAATTTAAGGAAAATTTGACACCTGTAAATCTACTATAATAATTTCATATTAATCAAAATTAATCATTTAACACATACATGTATCAATCCGGACGTAAGTGATTAATATTCAGGAAATCCTAACGACAATTGTTATCGAAGTATGACTTCATGACTTGACTTCTTCGAATCGACGGCAAACTATGCTGAAACACCTGCATGTAAGTAGCCGGTGCATCAGCGAATCCTGATAAAGAACAGTTGACTACGCAACGCCTACGCAAATGAAGTTATTTGACAGTAATATAAAAGTGTAAACAGAGTTACAAAAGTACCACTTACAATGTGGATAAATGGTTTATGATCTTTTGTGTTGGACTCAAAGTAGCTACGTGTATTAAATAAGGAGACTAAATATAATGATCTTGAAGGAAAATAAATCTATGCCCTTCTAAATAGCACTAGAAAGTGATTGAGCTGAATTTCAAGAACGATACAATGATTTTTAAGTTTTCAATGAAAACAGGCTGTAGGTACCTAAGTAGTGCAGGTAGGTACTAGGTATCAATCATAGGCTTTTCTGTGTCTATTACAGACACTTAAGCAATGTGGTGAAAATAATTCTAGTGGTTTTATATAGAGACCAATATACAAGTGGTAGGGCCTTTCACATTTGTGGCAGAGAAAGCTCATGCGAGTTTTGGAAGTGCTTTGGGTTCCAGTAACAGTTTGGTAACCTGATAAACATAGCTGGTAAGAACCTAAAATGAATTTTATAATCTAAAATCCGATACAGCTTAGTTACCGAATCTTACCTAATTATTTGAAGCTTTATTCCGCATAGGATAAAAATGATTTCCTTATTGTACCAACTGTTACCAAGTATAAAATAACAGGGCGGATTCTTGTATAAGTCAACCATAAACAAATCAGGCCTACCACGAAGCCAAGCCTTTGTATACCACGAAAATCGAAACTCGTAGATTTCGTGGATTTTTCTCTATCACTCAAACGAAGGCGTCATTAGATTAGAGTGTGAGAGACAAATACTCGAAATTTGCGGATTTCGAAGTTCGCGGTACGGCCGCTGGACCAAGTATTAGCCTGCACTGGCAAGGTGGGTGCTGAGAAAATTTAACTACAAATGTGCGTCTATGAATATTATTACGATTTTATTGCTGTTCCGCAGGTACAGAGTATAGACTCGCAGGTGACGCTCCTGTGCAGTAATACAATCCGAATGTTATCCTTGGAACTATTGATCTATAAATTTAGATTTGCTACCGACTTACCTACTGATGTTTGAATATGACTGCGATTAAATGGCATGAGGAACAATTTGCCGTCAAGCTGTCTGCGACTTCTTATCAATTAGTTGGAACTCATAAATGTCAACTACGATTATTATGTTACTGTTTATCGTATATACAATAAACAACAATATTTTGCAACAGATGTACTTGATTGAATACTTTAAAAAATAATAATTAGGAATTCCCAACATATTTACTGCCGATAAATATCAATTGATTGCGCCAGGGTGGTCCAAGCACGACAAATTAGTACGCCGTCGCTTTTTATGAGATAATACATAAATAATAAATAAATAAATAATTCCTATTATATTTTTTTATCAAATGGTTTTTTTCAAAAAACATCGTTTTCTCACTGCCGTGAAACAGTGGATACAGCTTTGACAATAAAGGATTATTGTAACTAGCTAAAAATATTTCTTTTTAACGTAATAAATATGATTTTCAATTTAAAACAGAAACTATAAAAGGCATAATAATTGATAATAATGATAATATTCATAAGTTTCTAAACCAGACACAGAGTGAGTTGAAAGAGCATGTAAAATGTCGGCAAAAAAATGCTAATAGGTACTAGGTATGTGATAACTGATAAAGTTTTAAGAGATTTCGAATAAGCTTCTCATATTCCAACCAATATGTCCAGTAAGAAGCCGAAAACTGACCAAGAAAATATCGTAGGTATAGCTGACATCATATATATCGATGATCCGTAAAAATCTGAGAAATGTTCAAACGAACCCATTCATGGCTTGCAGTAAACGCGTCATAGGATTTGTTAAAATAGGAGTATGCTATGTCATGTCACTATAGCCGCTCCCATAATGTTCGGCAAATAGACGACATTCGTCATAGCACGTCATGGTTTCAATAAACATGGGTCAATCCTGAAAAGTATGAGACACGAGACATTATTGATTTAGACTTATATGGCAGTTCACATCATGCCGACTCCGTTCGTACCTGTGATTTAAAATTACGTTTGTGCTATTTTTAAATTTCCTTTAAAAGATTTATTTTTATAAATAAAATAAAGAAAAATGTTATCTCAAAACCTTGAGACTAGTATTACTAAGAAATCTAGCATATGACTAGCAAAATACGAGAACAATTTTGGGCTTGCTTATATAGCTACATAATATGTAGTTCATGTCGAACCTTATGTACCAGTACCTACCAAAAAAAAACCCTAAAAAAACTATAAGCTACAGACTAAGGAAACAACCGCTTGACCTTATCTCTCTTGCTCTAGAATCTTGAAAATTTCACACCTTTACAGTTACTTGGTGACCAATAATATCGATATGCAACCTTGCATTAGCAGTACATCTGAGTAATCTGGGTAATTTTTTGGATAACCGGCAACATCACCATTTGGCTTTTTCTCAGCTCGTGTCCGGAACAGATGATTCAGCTATATATTCTATTTAGATCCGCCACCCGCGAATGATTGTTAATGCCTACCTTTTATATAACCATCAGTAAATCATTTGTAAGATGAAGTAACTCAACTGAATTAAGACTACACTAGAAATCCTTTTGTACACGGTGCTCGCAAGCATTGCAAGAGATTTTAATGGTGTATCCCAAAAGCAAGTAGTCCTTAATATTTCTATTTGATTGCCTGGATACGGCTTTGTTTCAGAGATAGTCAAACATCTTTCTAAATAAACTTGTCATACAACTTATTGTCACTGACTTATCTTACCATAATATATCTTTTTACAGACAAATAAAAATATACTTAGCGAAACAACCTGTATCAAAAATAAATAAATGAATAAAAAACATTTGACAAATAGTTTGTACCTATGATTTGATAGTTACTGAATGTTGAAACTAGCGTTGAAAATGTCGGAAAATGTTTTTTTTCGGAAATATATGAAAATTTTGTTTTTTCCATTTTTTTCGGGTTTTTACAGAAATAATCAATGTCACTGTCACTCCTTGCCATCTATTTTAATTGACTTTTCTTCCATGACATCGCGTTATCCTGGTAAAAGTGCAAATTAGATCTAATTCGCATTGGTTTAGAGTTGAAAATTATAGTGGAAACTTTCATTGATTTTTTCGAAAAAATCCTGAAAAAAGCAAGCTGTTTGGAAAGAATCGGGATGTAATCCGGAAATTTTCAACGCTAGTTGAAACTTTATAAAAACTCTTCGACAGTCACTTTGATATTAGGTCACATACGTAATTATTTTTGTTTATTTTGACGTCCAGAATGCATGATTAAAATCTCTCTTAATGGTTGCGAGCCCCGTGTACAATCATGAAATGTAATGTAAGCTTTTGATGTTTCCATTACATCAAAGCTTAGTGTAGTCCTTGCAATATTCCTCTTATACGGCCTTCCATAATTCATTGTAATACGAAATTTATAGATTGTGAACGATGGAAACAATATTTATCTATGAACTTGTAGCGGATATCGAGATTTTCCTTCCCGGATGCACTGCAATACGGCTTCAAAAGGGCACTCAGTCGTCGGAAGTTAGAATTTGTAGGCGTTTCATTAAGTTCTTTCCAAATGTAGTACTTCAATTTAACAACGGCTATTTTTTGTAATCAAACGATAGAAGACGGGTATCACTAATGAAAACTTGTAAAGGCTTCAAAATCGAAGGAACAAATGAACTTGCTGTTTTGGCATTTAAAACACGTCTCGACTATTTCGGTTCACATAAATATAAAAGACGTAAAAGTCCCATTAAAATTCGCAAAATGTTTATGAGCGCTTGTAAAATATCCGACTTCTGTACAAGGGCGGCATCTTTGTGTCCCTTGTTTTGTTTACCGTTAACCGAATGCTAGAAACAAAGCCTTATTTTAACTTTCACTACTTTATATATGACGTAATAAATTAAGTTATTGTCGGTGTCCATGCCGGTGTACATTTTAGTTTACAATCTTTTGTTTGCGCATTAACGGTGAGCAAAACTCGAACCGCTCAGGGAGGCGTAATAAAGCTGTAGCTTCTAGCAAAAAATAGCGTGCGACAAGTTTTCAAATTTCACTAGGGCATTGTTTGTTTTTACCGTGCACCAGCGGCCTTATAAATGGAAGTACAATGAGCTGCCTGAGAGTAACACAATTAAAAGGGGAACAAGGAACGCCGTGAAATTCCCTTTAGAAGCGGTATCAATAGTCGCATCATTGGATGTTTGTGTGATAAATTGTAAGTCAATAATACGCCTACTTTCCGGTTTAGAGAATGAATATGGACTTGAGTTTTTGTCAAAGTCTTAACGGCGACTGTGTAGGTAGTCCATAGTGTGATAGTGAATCATCGTAATCGAAAGTGTGATATTTGTATGAAATTTATGAAATCGTGTTGAAACAATCAATGTGAAATTGAGTAAAAGAATTGCTAAACGCATTCATACATTACAATAAGCAAATTTATATAATATTGTAATCATTCCAAGATATCCCCGTATATTTGTATAGGGGCTAATTTCCAGGGTTTTTATTTTAATTTCTTCGCAATTATGTTCATCGTCATTGCATATCCGTTATCGTCATACGTAACAAACGGGACATACGACGGATTCATGTATCTAGGTTTCGCGGATCTGCGAGTACTGGCCTTTAATTACAAAGAGGATCTTACGAAATTAAATGGTTTTACCGTTCGACACTTGGCATTACGTATGGCGTGCATTGCCTCTCGTACCTTCTGTCTCGAGTCCTATTTATTAAAGTGTTGACTTTTCTTCAGATTACCTATATCCAAGCAGGAAAAATACTAGCATAGAAAAAATGAAAATATATAAATTAGGACAAATATTAGGGTTGTAATATATAATAAATAATAAATAAATAAAATAAATATTTTGGGACATCTTACACAAATCAACCTAGTCCCACGGTAAGCTCAATTAAGGCTTGTGATGTGGGTACCAGGCGACGATATATATGTATAATAGATAGATACGTATAGATACTTAGATACATACACAGCCACGACCAAGTAACAAACATTTGTGATAAATAAATACACAAAGAATGCCCTCGCCGGGATTCGAACCCGGAACCTCCAGCTTCGTAGGCAGGGTCACTACCAACTAGGCTACGGAGGCTGACAAAGCATAATAGGTACCTACCTAGTTTTTAGCGTTACCTTATTATGATAGAAAGTATCATGAAATTGTAACTGAATAAATTATGTTTAGATAGCAAATAAATATTTAAGTAAAGTTAGGTATAAAGGTACCTACACGCTCTAAGGACCCCTGAAGTGAAATGGACTAAAATCCATATTTTGACAGAATTGTAGTATTTAGGGTATTTATTTGTATAGGCAATTATAAATTTTTTAATCAATCGTTAGAAATATTTTTGAACCATAATTATTGCTTCAGCAAAAACTACTTCTTGTCACGTTAAAAATAGAATAGTTCAAACACCTTATCAGCGATTATTGCATATAAACACAGCAACAGGTTATGTATGAGTCACAGACGCGGCCACTTCTGAGGTTAATGTATTTACCTACGTCACGACACACTCCGAAGCTGATTGAGTAATACAATACCTTTCGTGTACGTGTCCACCTTAAGCAACGGCTTTGAAACCGGTAATGTAATGTAAGAAACCTACGTTTCCTTCGGAACTTATGACGCTATCCGCCTTGGGTATTGGGAATATTACTGGATGCTACAATTCCATTAAATTTCATATACTACTATGGTGAATGTTTGGAACTTGAATGAGCCATGGGGCTTTCCTAAGGGCAGGGTTCTCGTAAGGAACTGATGAACTATGTACCATGAGTTTGCATATAAATATTACTTACTCTATGAACTTACTAATGCATGAATCTTCTTCTTTATGGGTATGATTACCAAGCACCAACATCTCAAACAAGTGTGATGACAAGTACAAATCTTGTTCATGTCATTCAAGTGACATCAATACAATTTTTAATAATTAGGTATTGAATTATGTATTTCAATTATCAAATGATGTTTATATGAAAATCTGAATATAAAAAACTGCTCTTTAAAAATAAAACAGGTAGATGTTTAAAAATATCCGAGCGATTAGTACTGTCTGTTTAAAATATTCGGGTATTTCGATTAAATTTGTAGTTTTCATGTTTTATAAATGGATTTGAACTTATATCCGCAGAAAATCACTCAAAGGAGAAATCTCACTTGGAGGTATCCATGTTGGCATGTAAGAAACAAAATAATCGCCCCGCTATTAAACAAGATATAACAGCATAATTTCGTTTGATTTGACATGCCGAAACAATTTAATCATTATCTCCGTTGGAAAATTAAAAGCGTCAACGGCATTCGAATTTAGATTGAATAGTTATGTGAATAAAGTAATAAATTGCAAGGAATGAATGTGGGATTTAAGTCCTGTGATGTGGGGAGGGGCCCAGCCAAGGAATTGGCGGTATTTGCAAAACACTGCTGAGGACCCGCATAGCGAGCGGCCGGTCGCCAACTGGGTGGGCACTCTGCCCGTTCTTGGCCTGTTCTTTTTGTATTCCATTTTTGAATTTAAATTTCTGAATTCACTGCGAAACCATCGCGATTGCATTTTGGGGTCTCTATCCGCACGCGATGGGAACGCCATCATGGGAACGTCACGCGATCCTTGTGTTCTAGAAGTCACCGCCTTTCGAATTAAACCATCTCGATTCACATTTCTCTCATGATGTAATAATTAAATCACTTCGACTAATTGGCAAGAAATACAAAGAGAAGGGTGTACAATTAAAACATTACTTTGTCGTCGTCAAATTATATCGTAATTAGCTCGACAATTAAAATCGAAGGTCATTATGGTGATAAAAAGTTGAGTGGGAAGCGATCCTCTTTTTGTCGGCGCCCCAGATTTGTAAGGATACAGAAGCGACTAATTACAACTAATATAAATTACTCATTTAACGCATATCAAGTGTTAAATCGTCATTAGGTACACCTATCTACTAATGGAAAATATAATGGAATAATTAGTTAGGTATCTACTGTGATTAGCGCTGACGATTAGGCAAAGGGTGATTTACAGTTATGAATGTGTGGTGCCCTGCCTACGACGGGATATATTAACTTTAAATAAATGTGTTCATAGGTATATATAACACCAAAAAGTAAACGTAAGACTACAACGCACAAAATAGTATCAGCATGAAGAAAGTAAAGATAAATAAACGAAACCTTAATAACAAGGGGAAAAGGATACCTATGTCCGGATAAGCAAAGGTAAAGTAGAGCGCTTTCCTGAACGTAGAAATAAGGAAAAACGTGGTAAGATATATTTTAATATCTAAGTTTATGTATACTAAATTTTATTTAAACTCAAATCTTCCTGTATTACTTTAGGAATTGACCCTTGGAACAATAGTTTTAGTGCAGCTTTATTTGACTCGTTTTAAAACTATCTTCTAAAGATGGGCAGGAAGGTCACCTGCAAATGTCTTAGTTGGCGCTTTACTATATGGTAGGGCTCAGCACAGCAAATATCATCTCGATCAAATTTGGAGCAAAGCCTATCTGGGGAAGTACCGCTACCTACCTATACATATACATAAAACCCGACGGATATAAAACATGACATTCTACTCATACGGCCTGATTTACAACATTTGTATAAATATATCCTAACCATTTCCCTACGCATTTAAAAGAAAACGAGAGCCAACATTTATCAGACAGATATATTTTATACCGGGATGGTAAAAAAAGCCCAAAGTGTTGTGTTCCTGTTGCAGCTGGACCCATGGAAATATATCCGTCCTATTGCCAATTTCACCAATACATTCTGATTTAAGGACTACTTAATAAACACCACTTAGTTACAGAAATAATGAAAGGGCCTCTACGATAAATATAATCTTTGGCCAAGGGCTGCGTGAAAATATCCATCGCAAGACGGCATTTGTTCAGTGTTCACATGTGATTAAAGTAACGGTAACGGAAGGGAAACAAGCTACTTATGACCTAAAATAAGTTTAAAAACTCGTGTACCAATATCATACGATTGCTCTCAGGATATATTTTTCTTTGTGCAGTTTTTGTTTCTAAGTAAGCTCATGAAATCGAGGAAGATTGATCAGGTCAGTACCTATACGAGATCTATTATAGCCTCGTCCTGCGAAAGTATTTTTAACAAACGTTTAAGATTTTGCCCAATGTTCTCAATTAAGTACACTTTAATTAATCATGAAGTGGTATTTTGTTAAAATTTATAGTAAAAGTTAAAGACATGTATATACATGTATGAATTTTATACATTTTTTAGGGTATATGAGCTGTTTTCAATGCGTCGGGATGTATAGCTTTAGTGTGTTCTTGGACGTGTGTGTTTGGACGAGCAAAAAGTGACTTTTCAGCACTGCGTTGCCTCTCAGTGCTACCCTACGTAACACCGATTTTGCTAAGCGCATACACTTTTGAGATAATCATAAATTGAGGTAGTGCTAGAACAATAAAACCTAACCGGCAAGGTA
This sequence comes from Thaumatotibia leucotreta, assembly GCA_025490895.1. Classification (NCBI taxonomy): domain Eukaryota; kingdom Metazoa; phylum Arthropoda; class Insecta; order Lepidoptera; family Tortricidae; genus Thaumatotibia; species Thaumatotibia leucotreta. The sequence goes on along the minus strand of JALPQI010009634.1, from coordinate 3,751 downwards.
AGAAATTTAAGGGAATTAAAATGGAGTCAATGTTGTATAAATATAATATCAATTCAACTCAAACGAAGCTGCGGGCAAAAACTAGCATTCTTTACTAATTATTAATTTAGTAACTACTCTAGGGTTTTTAAGAAACTACAGATATTATTATGTTAACAATATAGACACCTACGATCTGCCCTATACCTACCTATACATGTAACATTTATATACAGTCAAGTCCAAAAATAAGTATCGAATGAATCCGCTCATAAATATGTTACGACGTTCTTATTACACAGAATTAGAGTGCACTGGGTCATATTTTTGAACATTTTTGTGTACACCTTATTTTGTCTTTGACTGTACATAAATAAAATTTAGCTAGCCTAACTAACGTAACATAAGATTGGCCCTTTTGACATTGTACCGAGGATGCTGGCGGCATTTCCTCTCTGTAAGGCAATATATAATTACATCAAATTAGACGTTCAGTATACCTGAAATTTTCTGTGTAATTCTTCTGTCCGATGGCACCATTCGTTCAGCATGTTGACAACACTAGTACTCCCTTCTCGCTCCTAACGAATAATCCGCTGCCTAATGTTTTCCCAAACAATTTACAACACATGATATTTTACCATGACAGCGCGTAAATAAACAATTTCCTCTAAAATAGATAATCACGAAAAATATTCCAAAATCAATTTAAAAAAATCACATTTACACAGTAACATGTGAATGCACTGAAATCAGCGTAGATTGTCAAAGTCGTCAATCGACTGCCCATAGACAAATAGATGTGCGTCAAGTGAGAAAAACTAATGACCCAATTTTTTAACGGCCAGTAGTAATACGACAAATAGTCAAAGGTTTTATACTGAATAATTTTATTAGAATACATTTTGATTTCATCTGCAAAACAAAGAATTGGCGGATACTGCAGAAAGAAAAAAATAAAATGCACATCTCTGTAAATTATGTTGTTAATAAAAAAAACCTGCGAGTCTCATTGTATTTTTTGCATGATATAAAGAAAGAGTGCGACCACTGAAATTTTCCTTATATTTCTGGTGGGAAATTTTTTAAATCTTGGGATGGTTACACTTATAATACTATTTTTACAAAAAAATTGGTTGGTCAGAACCTACGAGTCATTTATTTTCACTAAAAAGTATCTAGGTACTTTTAAAAAATATTCAAGTAGGTACAGGTAGGTATTTTCTGACTGTCTCGAATGAAAACTAAGACGCATGATGATTTCAGATAATAATCAAAGTCGATACGAGTACTTTTATTACATAATATGTAAAACAAAATGTAGGTATGTAACCTATAAAATATTATCTTAGAGGTTACATACCTACATTTTGTTTTTTCTAATTCGTTTGAGGATATTTTTTTATATGAATTACGTTATTTTTTAGTGCTGTAGTATGTGTGAATTGGAACGCTCTCTTCGGCTGCATCGGATCTTGTGTAAAGTCAAGTTTTGGTTAAGCTCCAATAAAATAAGTTCATTAAACACAGTGTTCTTATTTCGGATATAACATTGGCGACGAGGACTTTCGAACAGCACGAGTCAACAAATAAAAAAAAGCAGAAGAGCATAAAACAGGTCAGAAGTAAGAAATTAATTACTCTGAAATTTATGTGTTTGAGAAATTAAAATGGCGGTCGCAAACATAATTTAAAAAGCTACCTACAAATTAAAAGGTATCTTGACAGTTTGTGTTTTATATGCATGGGCCGAGCGAACGTGAAATGAAACGTTATTCTGCACCGCAATGTCAAAAGGTTCAATAGAAAATAAATCCACAGAAAACAGTGACGCCGACTCTTTAATAGATTTGATAAAACAAGGGAAACGGAGTTATATATACAAATGTGGTAAAGATATTCTTATTCAAATAGTAAATGAAGAGGGTTTGGAGTGCCCGCAAAATCCAACGGTAGACGCATTAAGGAAATTGTTAAGTGACCACTACAAAACTCAACCGAAAATCTCGAAACAAAAAACCATGACGAACTACGAGATAAAGCCATTTAATGGAGATAACTGGGAAGTTTTCGAACAACAATTAGAATCTTTAATACTGTTAAATGATGTGCCGGAAGAAAAACAAACAGCATTGCTTATTACTAAAATAACCTCAAATGTGTTTGAAACATTACAAATCTTATGTAAAAACAACAAACCGACAACATTTACTTACAAGGAGTTATGTGAGAAGTTACGAGAGAAATATACACGTACCAAAACACCTCTGTTAGACAGAGCCGAGTTTAGACGACGTAATCAACTACCTACCGAGTCAATAGAAGAGTACGTGTTAAATCTCCAAAAATTATCACGGAAGTGTAATTTCAAAGATGAAGAGGACCAGATTAAAGAGAAACTTGTCGACGGAGTGTACTCCAAACTTATCAAGTTCGAATTGATGAAGCAAACCTCAACCAAATTGGAAGACTTGATCAATTTAGCGAAAACTGTAGAATCTGCATATAAACAAGCAAATGAGGAAGACACCAACAACATTTCATATGTGAAGCCTAAATTCAGACAGAAGTATGTGCCCTCCAAAAAGAATTATAACAATAATAAGACAAACAATAAGTGTTTCTGCTGTGGTAAAGATAACCACATGAAGAAGGAGTGCACATTAAGCACTAAATTTTGCTCAGAATGTGGACAACAAGGTCATATTTATAAGATGTGCCCAAAGAAGTATAGACAAATTAAGGTGTTAAATGTATCTAAGGAAGAAAAAGAGGATCAGGGGTTAGAAGATGTAAGGAATTTGTATGAAGAATACATTTGAGGACAGAGTAAGTAGAGTGCCCCCACATTTATTAGAACTAACCATAGGACATGGACAAAAAGTGCAGTTTGAAGTAGATACTGGTGCCGAAGTGTCAGTGATACCTTTGTGTTACCATAAAAAATATTTGAAAGAATATGCCATGGAACAAGCTAAAGTAATTTTTCGTAATTTCGACCAATCCCAGTCCCAACCACTAGGAATTATTCGGAATATACCAGTACAGTATAATAATCTATATAGAGAATTAAATGTATTTGTCTCACATAATGGTACACCTTGTTTGATGGGTAGGGATTGGCTAAAACAATTAAATATGTGGCCCCCAAACTTTACAAATGTAGCAGTCTGTGATTCTAATAAGTTGGTAAAAAATGTTTCAGATGCCAAACAACTAATTGATCAGGAGTTCGCAGCAGTATTCAGCCCGGGGTGGGGCGCATTTAAAGGTGAAGCAATTTCACTAAAATTAAAAAAAGATGCAGTGCCAAAATTTCTGCCTGTTCGTCGTGTTCCATATGCACTTCGCGATAAGGTAAAACATGAAATTAACAGATTACAGCAAAATGGCCGCATTGTGCCAGTCGAACAGAGTCAGTGGGGTACACCAGTAGTACCAATAATAAAACCAGATGGATCTGTAAGACTTTGTGGGGATTATAAAGTCACTTTAAATCCAAATTTGGAAATTGATCACTACCCCCTTCCACATGTAGAGGATATTTTTGAAACATTAAAACAGGGAGAATACTACTGCGAGCTTGATCTTCGAGAAGCTTACTTACAAGCCGCTTTGAGTGAGGAGAGCCAGTTATTAACTACCATTGTAACAGAGTTTGGAACATATAAATACAAATATTTACCATATGGAGTTAATACTGGCCCAGGCTCTTTTCAAAGACTGATGTGTAAAAAACTTATAGATATACCAAATACCATTGTATTTATTG